>JARQZK010005153.1:117500-140000 GCA_030704885.1 Cynegetis impunctata
ATAGACAGACACCCAATTGTGAGAGTTTATCCGTTTTATTGTTTTATGAGAATTGTTTCCTACGCTAATTATGATTAGTTTAAAACTATGTAATCTACTATGATTCTATATAATTATGTAGTATAATGAACGAACAAATCAATAATTCTTTTTTTTCCTCTAATTATCTGATAGATTAAAATGAGTATTCTTAAAAAAAAATTTACACCTGTACTATAATATATATATATATATATATATATATATATATATATATATATATATATATATATATATATATATATATATATATGTATATATATATATATATTATATATTATATTATATATAATATATATATATATATATTATATATATATATATACATATATATATATATATATATATATAATATATACATATATATATATATATATATATATATATATACTATAATATATATATATATATGTATATATATGTATATATATATATATATATATACAGGTTGTCCCACATTTTTTTAGACAGACTGTAACTCTAAAACGGCTGAAGATAACTTCATGAAATTTGGTATGCAGCAATTGGACGGATTTTACAATATTGAGAATCCCTCATGACGTCAGCGAAATCATCACCGTAGCTATGACGTCGTGTCATTATAAAATATCAAATGTAAAGGTGGTTGTGTGACTGCTCATATTAAAGGTCTTTTTATTCTGAATTCAACCATGTAATACACTTAGTATGTTAAAATTTATCAGTTGTGTATTTTCGATCAAAAGGAGTTTAACAAAATAAATAAAAAAATTTAATAAACAAATTTAATCACATGGAAATCAAGGCAATAATACCATTATTCTACAATTAATTTCAACAAAAGCCTCAAACCTGATTTTCATGTGATTAAATTTGTTTATTAAACTTTTTTATTTATTTTGTTAAACTCCTTTTGATCAAAAATACACAACTAATAAATTTTAAAATACTAAGTGTATTACATGGTTGAATTCAGAATAAAAAGACCTTTAATATGAGCAGTCACACGACCACCTTTACATTTGATATTTTATAATGATATGACGTCATAACTACGGTGATGATTTCGCTGACGTCATGAGGGATTCGCAATATTGTAAAATCCGTCCAATTGCTGCATACCAAATTTCATGAAGTTATCTTCAGCCGTTTTAGAGTTATAGCCTGTCTAAAAAAATGTGGGACACCCTGTATATATATATATATATATATATATATATATTTATGGTAAGGGATGTCGATCAAAAATAAAGACAGTCAATTTACTCTTTTTTTAATTCCATATGTTTAGCTTTCGAAAAGAAATTTATTTCTTCTTCAGTTCTGTCTGCAATTGGGAACATACAAAAGTTACAAAAATATATCTAAATCAATTTAAAATATTAACCTACAGAACGTGTTAAGAGTTTCCTTTTCTTTGGTTTCCTTTCATTTAAGTATATATAGTTATATATAGTTTATACTTAAATGAAAGGAAACCAAAGAAAAGGAAACTCTTAACACGTTCTGTAGGTTAATATTTTAAATTAATTTAGATATATTTTTGTAACTTTTGTATGTTCCGAATTGCAGACAGTCCTGAAGAAGAAACAAACTTCTTTTCGAAAGCTAGACATATGGAATCAAAAAAAAGTAAATTGACTTTCTTTACTTTTGATCGACATCCTTTACCATAAAAATGAATACTCGAGTACGATCATTATCACAGTTCACAACTATATATATATATATATATATATATTAATATATATATATATATATATATATATATATATATATATATATATAATATATATATTATATATTATAATATATATCTATATATATATATATAATATATATATATATATATATATATATATATATAATACATACATATATATATATATATATATATAATATATATATATATATATATATATAATATTATATATATTTATATATATATATACATATATATATATTATATATATATATATATATATATTTATATATATATATATATTTATATATATATATTAATATATATATATATATATATATATATATATATATATATAAATATATATATATATATATATATATATATATATATATATATATATATATGTAAAGATATATACAGGTGTTCCAGAATAACGTCAGAAAATTTCAAGACGTTATTCCCGAAGACATTTTAAGAAAAAAGTTTCTATGAATTTAAGTCCGCAAACGCTGCCTCACCGAAATACAGGATGTTGAAGTTTTAAAAAAATATATTAGTATAATGTTTCTTAACATCTTCGAAACCACGAAAGCTATCAAAATGAACTTTATAACATTGTTATAGCTTCCCAAGCCCCATACACTAGTGTTGTAATTTTTTCCAAAACTGTTCAGGGGGGGAGAGTACAGGGGTATCGTGAGTTTCATTAACCCATATTTTTGAGGGAGGGTATTATAAGTAGGTAAATAGAAAAGAGATGAGCAATGAATTTGAAGTCTATTGAATAAATTTTGTCTCTTGCTTGAATTTGATATTCTGAAACGTTTTCTTTTTTACGAAATAGAACAAAGGGAACACTTTTATTGTAACTCAAAATACTGGATCTAATTTTGGCAAAAGTTCGGCATTGCGATTGCGAGTAGTCATGGCAACCACATTTTTAATTCTTAAATATTTTTTTCAGGAAATTATTTAATTATGCTTAATTATCTTGAAAGCGCTTGAGAATATCAAATTGAAGCACGAGACAAAATTCATTTAAAAAATTCCAAATTTATTGCTTATCCCATTTTTGTTTACCAATAATGACCTCCCTCAAAAATATGAATCCCACGGTACCCCCCTATTCTTCGTTCCTTAACAGTTTTGGAAAAACTATGGTATGTATTCATACGCCACATTTGCAGAGTAGATCATGTCAGGAACTATGTATTCTCGCGACGGGATTCTGCATTTTCGATCTAATTGTTTCTATTGTTCTAATTTTCGATTGAATTGTTGATATTCAATATGCTAGGAAGAGGGCACTCTGGTATGTTTTCCAGATAGTAGTCCCGACCGCGATTTGTATGGGGGACCAATTAAAAATTTGTTAATTCACTTCGAGTCAAATAAGCTGCACTGATGAGATTTAATAGGATTGAAACAGCGGTATACAGATTTTGAGTCGTGATGGTGACTTGACGATTTATATAATTCACTTTTGGATTGTGAATGTAGAATTCTTGTCGCGGAATACATATAACCAGCTCTCTTGGAAAGTTGTTTGATAATTTTTTTTAATTATTGAAGAATTGTCCTTTTTCACTTCATGTAGTAAATTATCGTAATATTATGAAAATTCTCAACCAAAACGTTAAAATAATTGAATGAGGGAGACCGTTACTTAATGTGAATCCATTTCGATTAGAAATTAAATAATTCTCTGAAGACGTCCTAGTAGAGACGAAACATGCGTCACGACGTAATAAAATTCAGTGAAAATCCGAAAGAAATTTTTTTGAATTTCGTTTCTAATCAAATCGACAAACGCGTCAAGAAATTTCGACTATCGGCCAGTACCTATATGAAAAACTTACTCGTACTGAAATTAACATAATACACTTCCAGGATTTCTTCTCTATAATCTGTCACATCACGACTCACTTGTACAACGCGACCGTTTCTAGAACCGCGTCCTGACGCAAATTGTTAACGCGATAGACTCTCTTCGCCGGCATTTTCCGAGAAACGTGTATTTTCGCTCCCGATTTTTAGAATACTACTCGGCCGTGGTGGGGAGGCGAGGGTGGATGGCGTAACAATCAAGTTTGCCGCGACCGACCGCCACTTTTTTCTTTCCTCTCTCACGACGAATTCTCGGAATACTTTCACTTTCCTCAAGTGCATGGACTGTTTAGAAGTATGCTAGTTGAAAAGCGTCCGCATTCGTAGATGATACACACTGGTTGAAGAGGTTACCTCATCAAGGTGGTTGAAATTAAGTAGGTTATGTATTGTTGAGACGCGCTAATTCGGCATACTTGATATTCATTGGAGTGTTGATTGTTTTGCACCTTTGATTCGGTATTTGTTATATTTATATTCCGTTCAATTTCCAGCATAAATTAATCATTTGATTATTTCAATATTATTCAATGTACGTTCGTTTAGGTTTACTCTTGTAGAAATAGATATTTCATAAATATTTTCGCAAATCGTCTTGCTACAAATTATGTTAAAATGATATAATTATTCAAACATATATATATATATATATATATATATATATATATATAAATATAAATATATATATATATATATATATATATAATATATATATATGTTTTGAATAATTATATCATTTTAACATAATTTGTAGCAAGACGATTTGCGAAAATATTTATGAAATATCTATTTCTACAAGAGTAAACCTAATATATATATATATATATATATATATATATATATATATTCGATTGGTTTATTTGTACCTGCTTTTCTATATTTAATTGTGTTATGGTTGTCTGTGCGAGGTTAATTAAATATCATACAATTCAGTTTCATCATAAATATATTAATAAACGTTTCGGAGGTTCCCTCCTTCTTCAGTATTAATTTTGTCTTATATATTCTGCAAAAAAACATAGAAGTTATGGCAATCTCGAATATTTTCCTAATTTATATGTAATCTAACCTCCTTTTATCTAATATATAGTGTAAAGTTGTTTAAAATTGTGTTATTATATTAATATGTGGTCATGGTTGATTTCTGCTGACCATTTTGTTTTTGATTTCTTTGTACTTGTTTGTCATTCATGTCAATGTCAATCTCCTGTCAAAGATCGTCGTGTGTGTTGTGTTCCGTATGTTTTTCTTCTTCTTTTGTCGTTTAGGTCTTGTTATAAAAGGTATGTAAAATTGGCTCAGGTGTTTGATGTCTTGTCTGTCGTTTACTGTTTTTTTCCAAATTTCGTTGTATGTGTATCAGTTTCCCATATCTCTCTGTGTTTCAGTTTAGGTTCAAAACTGTTAAAAAAGTCTCGTTTCGTGGTAGTCAAATTCGTGTTTGTTCAGTGTTTTGTGTTTGTTGAGTGCTGTTGTTGCGGTCTTGGTGTATTTGTGTGCGTTAAGTCTGTCATATAGTCTTTGTGATGTCTGTCCGATATATTGTCTATCGCAGTCCTTACATGGGATACTATATACCACATTTGATTTTTTCAATTTCGGTGTCTGTGTCTTTAATTCACATATTAATATAATAACACAATTTTAAACAACTTTACACTATATATTAGATAAAAGGAGGTTAGATTACATATAAATTAGGAAAATATTCGAGATTGCCATAACTTCTATGTTTTTTTGCAGAATATATAAGACAAGAAGGAGGGAACCTCCGAAACGTTTATTAATATATTTATGATGAAACTGAATTGATGATATTTAATTTACCTCGCACTGCCAACCATAACCCAATTAAATATATATATATATATATATATATATATATATATATATATATATATATATATATATCATATATATACATAATATATATATTAAATACATATATATATATAATATTATATATATATATATATATATATATATATATATATATATATATATATATATATATATATTTTATAATATTTTTATTATATATATGAAACACTTAGTTCTCGGGATGAACCGCGTCCTCCTAATTCGATTCGTGGAGTAGGCAGATTGAGGCCACGTATCTGAATTATTCGCGTTCTAATTCTCCTGAAGATGGCTTCGCAAAAGGAGCCGAAACGTCGAGATGTTTCAAATCTTTTACGCGGTTCATTCCGAGAACCAACTCGACGGCAACTAGTAGTTGCCGTCGAGTCACCAGACGTACAGCAGCACTTGAAAATGCCAAATGAGATTTTGGCGAAACGTCGTGGAACAAACGGTGCTTCTCAGCTCCAACCAAACTTCCGACATCGGATTGAACCCCGGAATCTTTCTCTGATATATATATATATATATATATATATATATATATATATATATATATATATATATATATATTTTTTTTTATTTTTTTTTTAAACATCAAATATGATTACCAGTTGATGCGCGGAATACAAAATATAATCACTGTAATTTAACATTTATATGAAGGTATCAAGTATGAAACATTAGTTTACAAATAAATTAAGAATTTGAAATTCAGAATATTTTCTGTTCCCGTCCTTGATATTACATGACAAAAGCCCAAATTTTCCCTTTTATCCCATCAAAGTGCCCTTAATCCTTAAGTACTGTGCATTAATTGTATCAACCCAATTTTATCTAGAAAGAACGGGAATATTATTAACATAGAACAAATCTAGTGTAAAAAAAGTTGGTGTTACTGAGTTAAATTCCATAAAAACTATAAATGTTGGAACAAATATTTCCTTTCATGAAGATCTGTACTCTACAACTGTGGATTATGCGATTCCAGATTCACGTCAGGAACTATGTATTCTCGCGACGGAATTCTGCATTTTCGATATAAAATGTGAATTGTTGGTTTCCAATATCTTCGGCATAGGGCGCTATTGGTTGTTATCCATATAGTTGTCCGACCGCGATTTGTATTGGGGAACAATAAAAAATATGTTAGTTCGCTTCGGGTCGAACAAGCTGCACTGAAGAGATCTAACAAGATCGAAACAGCTGCATGTAGATGTTGAGTCTGAGGGACTTGATCTTTGCTATAATTCACTATTGGAATGTGAATGCAGATTTCGCGTCGCGTAATACATATAACCAGCTCCATGGAAACTTGTTTGATAATTTTTAAATTATTGAAGAATTTTCCTTGTTCACTGTATGTAAACATAATTATACATAAAATAGTATAAAAATTCTCAATATTTTTTGCAGAGATTTGACCGATCGCGCTACCACTAGTAGTGCCTATTTAAGGGACTCGGAGATTGAAATTTGTAGACTGCAAAAGTTATTGGATGAGACGAACAAAGCAAAAGATAATGCTCTGAAAGTAAATCGGTAAGTATCTTAATAACAAATTATTCCTGCTTTTTTTAGTTTCCTCATTTTTCTCATTATGAGATTTTAATTCTGCTTTCAAAATAAGAAAACTTATTGAATTATCCTAGTGAAGAAATAGTTTCATTCAAATAATATTCACCACGAGAAATTGCTATCTATATCCATTGATTTATTTATATTATCACAATTTGTTGTGTTGAACAGTGGCGGCTGGTGAGGCAGGACTCTGGGACTCCCCCTGTCAAGAATTCTAGAAAGAATCGTATTTTTCTAATTTTAACACATAAATATATAATTTTGAACTAGTTACTATATACTAAAAAATGCTGTCAACCAAGAGGGCCTCCTTAGCGCATACTACGCGTTAATATATTCAACAATGAGCTACAATATCATCGCTTACGGCAGAGCTACAGAAAGTAAAAGAATATTTATCGCACAAAAAAGAACAATCCGTCTAATGTTCGACTTGGATCCCCTGGAGTCTTGCAGACCAACTTTCAGAAAACAAAAAATTATGACTTTCACCTGTATATATATCCTGAAAGTTCTCTGTTATATATATAACCGCAGAGACCATATTGAGAAGGTTGGAGATGTACATAGCTATGATACAAGAAACCGGAATCAGTTAAAATTGAGCAGATTCGCATACCAATCGTATAAGAAAACACCAGAGTATGCAGGATGTTAATATTTTAATTTATTACCTTTGGAAATACGTTCTGAAATTACCTTAACGAAGTTTAAAAGAAGGCTCAAACAAACTCTTATTAAGGAAGCCTTTTATGATTTAGTAGAATTTCAAAATTATTTTTGAGAATCTTAAATCTTTTATATTCTATTCTTGGGTATAATTTATGTCAACCTTGACTTGTCCTATACATATCTTGTGATTTGAGGATCAATAAAGAATATTATTATTATTATTATTATTATAAAACTTAAGCAACATTCTAAAAATCTAACCAAATCCATACGCCCCACCGTAATTTACGAAACTATACCAGTATTTCAATCCGATTGCAACCAGCATTACATTTCTTCGATGAGCACATGCGTTCGAGCCACGAATCCACATATCCCCCAATAACGGCAAGGCCAGATGACGTAATACTTGGTCGGCGGAGAAGACTGCTACGGACTCAACGTGTCTGGACCCGCATGAAGATTACCTGATTTGTTGGCGGATGGTTGTGAGGGCTGTATTGTTTTTTTTCTTTTGCCGATTTCATAAACATAGTGAGGGTGCGTAGGTTGAAAGAAGTTGTTTTTAGCAAATTAAGTTTGTAGGAAAAAGTGGATTTAAAAGATTATGGACGTCCGACGCCTGTTTTGAATATAATTTAGGATCAGAAAGGGTATAAAAATCGGCCGGGTTTTAGGAGAAAATTTGATGAAATCATTCACAACAAGAATCCGTGGTTGTGTGGATGTGATGAAGGTAATGCGTTTTTGTTTGTTTTGTCTGCTTAATATTTGTAGGCGATGAAAATTGGATAAAGGTAGGAGTTCGTGATCTCAAACATTTGGTAGACAAGATTAAAAAACATGAACATTCAGTTCATACAGTCTAGTAAGTTCAGATCTTGGGCAATGTGAATATTGCGTCTTTTTTAGTAAGGTTTACGCACAACAGATAAATATTCGGAAGTAATATCATGAGGGCATCTAATTATTCCGAAAAAAATCGAAAAAACACGTTGCTAAGTAATATTGTAACAAGAAGCATGAGTGCTTATGGCAACAACAAAAAATTTTGCACTTGCGTGAATGCATTTTGTTAAAAAATTATAAATTTAGATAAATCGATAAAACCCTTGAAGACAAACACACGAGCCGCCACTGGTGTTGAATTCAAATAGTTATTTCTAGAATCTAAAGTTACTTCTTTATCCAATTTATTGAATAGATATTACATATTTTTGATACTTACAGGCCAAGAGCCGGGTTCTTTTCTCTGCAATTTTCTATTCTTTTTTTGGAAAATGTTCAGAGGTGCCCCCCCGAATGTAAATCCAAGTTGACGAGATGCGGGAGCGGGAGTTTCGGCCGCCATCTTGGAAAACGTATTTCATTGAATATCTAGTTAACCGTACATCGTACGACAAAAATAATGAAAATCATTTTCGTAGATAATCATAGTTCTTATCACTTTTATTCGAAACTTTGTTTGCGCCCCCGCGTCCAGCACTTAGTTTCACATTCAAGAGGCACTCTAGAATGAAGTCTTAGAAGAGTAATTTTTTCTGACTCCATCTTACAACCATTATAATTTAACCAGTTAAGGTGACTTTCACCTCAGTTTTCCATTTGTGCGAGACAAGATACAATAAGTAATTCAACATCTCATTGTTTCATTCAATTAAAGTAACCTTCAAGAAGAATTGGCCGTTATATCTAGTGAAGCTCTATCGCTCAAAAATCAGTTGGCAAATTATCAAGAACAAACTGAGAATCTCAAACTTCAATCCCAACAATATATCGGGGAAGTCAAAAGGGCGGAAGATCTGTTGCAGAACAAGGTTAGTATTCGCTTAAATTTGATTAAAAGTGCGTAATTTTTTCCAATTATTTGTGAGTTTTTGTTAAACTTCTTGTTTTTGAATGTCTTTAATTGACATTGAATATTACGCATCTGGGTAAGCTGAAGAATTATTGGTTTATAGAATTCAAAAATATGAATTTATTTATTTTGAGAATTCAGAATGGAATACTTGCATCTGTATGTGATATCAAAACCGAATGATATATGGGTGCATCAGAACAACAGTGGTTCAAGTCCAAAATTTTGATTTTCTTTTTTATTCTCGATTCAGTACCCCCAATACGGTTCCTTTTCAGAGCAACAAAGATTCAAGTCCACTCCTAAATAGTTGTCTTTAAAATGCCACTAGATTGGTATTGCTCTGAATTAAAAATGAAAATGTTCAGAGCAAAGGTGACTCAAGTCCTATTTTTCCTGTCAGGACACGTATTACTTCAATTAGTGGATGTGACTATGTGACTAAAAATTCAGTTAATTAACTGAAGATTCAAGTCGTCCAATTCAAGCGTGGACAACCATTTTCTTTAATATTTAGAGGGAATGTCTCAAATGTTATTGACTTTCGAGAGATTTCCTTAGTAAAGAAGTGCGTTGGAAATAAATTTACATCTTTAGCAGCGGTAAATCGTGAGCCTCTGGACCTTCATGCAACGACGAGCCATAACTTTAGTAAAGAAGAACGATAAAAAATCGCTTCTACCTTTTATACCACTTATTTTTCATCAATTTCATAAAATCTTCCTGTTAAAATTAATACAAGAACATTCTTCCAAGATGGTCAGGATCAGAGTAATCAGTTGTTGAGTGATGAAAAGTTTAACAACGAATACCAATTCGACGAATAGATTAGCTAGTTTTTTTAATATTCATGTTAGAATTGTTTTTTTATATAAATTTTATTTTACTTACTTGTTTCAGTCTAAAAACATCTGTACAATCGTAATACACACAAATTTGAATTTGTAACTCTACAATTCAAATTTATTTTCTGTAAAATTGTGAAAGAATGTTTTCAGAGCAAGTAAAATAAATAACATAAAACCTTTTGGCTAAATTCAGTTTTATTCTTGTGACTTGGATCAAACAATGTACCTTAATATGAATTCGTTCAGTGCAACACTGATCTAAGTCCATTTTTTTTTCTTAATTGATTGATTAGTTAGGTGTTTTTGAATTTATCATTCATGAAGTATAAGAGAAATAAAATTTAATATATCACCAAAAAGAATGTAATGAATCCAATTTGAAATAAATAACAAGAAATTACCTATAAACACAATTGCAAATATCTTAATTAAACAAAACTTTGTAAAATGGACTTGGACCACTGTTGTTCTGATACACCCATATAATCTTTAAAATATTTTATATTCGTACACCGCTTCATTTTCTAAAGTTATGTGTTCAATCATAACATGATAATCCAGTTTTAAGGTGTTTCATCCAATGTAGTATTTCGGTAATTTTGAAAAAACTGTTTAAAATCATGTCAGTAGTGAAACTTCTTTGGCAAACTAATTTTTGAATGTCGTTCATATTTATACTAATCTTTAGATTTCCGAGACTTAGAGGGAGGGAAAGGAAGAATTTAGAAAAGAGAATTTATGAAATATTTTTATTTTATGAAAAATAGTATATTAAATTCTCAAATGGCGAGTGGCAAATCAAAATGTCATAGTAGGGGAGCCCGAGATGCTAAATGGGGATGTACTCGAGCGTCGTGGGGACCTTTTGGATTGTGAAGATTAGATGCTAAAACGGAAAAAAGGTTATATGATGTATGCCATTTCACGGGGAGGGGGAAAACGTGTGCAGATCTTCAAAAATGTGAAAAAAATCGTTAGGTATATAGAAATACTCGAGAGCGTCAGATATTAATAGTTTATACAACCCCCCATGTTTATGATAACGAAGGTGAGTTAATCTGCCAGTTTGCATGGTGGGGGTGACCGTACGAGGCCAAAACTCATCGCCGGTATTCGAAAATGCAAAAAAATTCGTGATATTTCCTTCAAAATTAAAATCTAACCGTGCTCGAGAATGTCAAGGTGACGTTTTCTTTTTGCAACTTTGTGAATCTCCTATTTCCTTATGCCACGTGCAAATCTTCAGATTAGTGAAATGCATATTCTTCTGCATGTAATCAACACACCTTGCCTTAATCTGACGCGCTCGAGTTTTTCGAACCATCGATTTTTTTTACTAATCTGATCGGCTGCCCTGGACGAACGCCCCCATATTAAGGGTTGTTGTATAAGAATAAGAAGAATAAGAAATTTATTGATCCAAATGGCTGTTATACAACGTGTTATGCATAATACAGATAGGATAAGTCAAAAGATTATACAAACAAAAAAAACAGGATAGAATAACAAAGCAAAAAAAAAAACATACATAACAAAAAATACTTTATGGGATCAGAAACCTATGATAATGCTACATTTATTACAAAACTCTTTAAGTGAATGAAAAGAATACCGTATTAAGAAGTGCTTAATTTTCCGCTTAAAAATAGAGATAGTTCTGGCCTGCTTGATCTCTATAGGCAAATTATTAAAATATTTTGGCCCAGCATAACTAAGACACTTTCTGTAATAAAAGTGATTAAAGTGTGGTATTTTAAAATCATCTCTTTTTCGAGTATTATATTGATGATTTTCACCATTCAATACAAAAATTTCTCTATTTACATAAACTTAACACAACAATTTATAAAGATATATACCAACAACAGTTAAAATATTATTATCACAGAATGTTTTCCTGCACGAGTCTCTGGGTTTTAAGCCAAAAATCATCCTGACTATTCTTTTCTGACAAACAAAAACTCTATTCAAATCTTGAGCCTGACCCCATGTTAAAACATGGAATGATAATGCTGGGTAGACTAGACCATAGTAAGTCGCCATAAGTGCATTTACTGAGAAATTATTTTTCAGGTTTAAAATTGCAAAATAATTACGATTAAGCTTTAAACAAACCTCATTTATATGGCCATTCCAGTCAAAATTCTCATTTAAATAGAGACCAAGAAATTTGACATTATTTGGTTTTGATATTTTGTGGCCATCATAGACAATATCCTCTAGTACAGGTGTTTTAAATTTTTGATAAAATTCGACAAGAACAGTTTTAGTTATATTTATAATAAGATTATTTTTATCACACCATAAACCAAAATCATTCAAGATATGCTTCAGTTTTGTCCTAAGAATATCAGGATTTTTGTCACTTACTATGATGCTAGTATCATCAGCGTACATAAAAATCTTGCCAAACTTAATGTATTCAGGTAAATCATTAATATAAAGAAGAAAGATCAGTGGTTCAAGTACACTTCCCTGTGGTGTTCCCAATTGTAAGTTATGGATGTCAGAACAAGCATCGTTATTTCTTACAATAAACTTTCTATTTTCTAGAAATGGTGTATGGTGGGGATACTCAGCAGGGTGCAAGGTTTCCCCCAATATGTTATTCTGTCGCGCTCGAGTATATCCCAATATCCCCGCTTGGCCTCCCCTACTACATGTTATTTGTAAATATTAAAATTTCCTAACCTTCAAACGTCAACAATAGCGTGTATTTGTTCTCGAAATTCCTTTCTCTCTCGCTTTCTCTCTCTCCCTTCTCTAGCTCCATGGCTATGTGCTTCATGCTACGTTCGCCCTTTCTCATTCTCTCTCTCGTGAAACGTGACGCGTTTCATCCGTAAGAATTTTAACTTCATGCGCGCAAAGGAGTTTCACTTAAAAAAAAAATAATTATGTACTGATAACTAACTTTTTATGGATAAAAAGTCTCCGATATTTAAAAATTTATATATTCGCCAATTCTTTTGTAATTTGAAATTCTTGTGATTCAAATTTTAACATGTCCGATGAAAAGCGAAATGGGCAATTCGATAAATTTCATACTGTATCATCTGGTCAAACTCGCGTCTGTAATTTTGCGACAGGATTCAAGATTTTTTTTAAGTGCGAAGTGTCAGTGTATTCTGAAGTTATATGAATTGCGTTTATTCAGTAGATAGGTACCTACTTAGAGTACCAGTATATGTATACTGTGTTCAGTTTAATATATTCGTAAAATTCTCAAATGTGAATTTCGTTTTATATTTCTTTTTTCGTTTTACTATCCGCACAGGAGAGGGAAAGGGAAGAGCTGTTGAATCAATTCAAACAGCTTTGTAAAGAATCGAATAACCTCCAAAGCAGTAATCATGTTCTGGAAAGTGAAGCAAGTCAAAGTAAAGTTCAGTTATCTGTAGCTATGGATCATGTTACTAATTTAGAACAAAGAAGTGAAACATTGGAGATCCTCATAAACGATTATGAAAAACAGGTTAGTCTTCACTTGATATAACATACATTAATAACAATGTTTTGACTGTATATTTCTACAGATACGCTCCTAGATATTATTAAAATTATTTTCCAGATTGGTCTGTTGACGAACCAGATTGCAAAGTTTGAATCTGAACGTAATCAACATCTTTTATTTCAAGAAAGGACAGAAGCAGAACTTAGAACAATGCGAGAGTTATGCATGAAATTAGATAAAGAAAAAGAGCATTTAAGATTACAAATGATGGATTCAAGAAGTGTGAGTATGTTGCTTTCGCAATGGGACATTTATTGACCTCACTCACACATATGCAAATATACACTTACATAGTGGGAATCTACATGATCAGACTTAACTTCCCACCAAATTTCAGAAATTTAAAAAATATGGTTTTTGCTGTAGACTGGATTCAATTTTTCGGCTTGTATTATATATATATATATATATATATATATATATATATATATATAGTATATATACTATATATATATATATATATATATATATATATATATATATATATATATATATATATTATATATATATATATATATATATATATATATATATATATAATATATATATATATATAATATATATATATATATATATATATATATATATATATAATATATAATACAAGCCGAAAAATTGAATCCAGTCTACAGCAAAACCATATTTTTTAAATTCTGAAATTTGGTGGGAAGTTAAGTCTGATCATGTAGATTCCCACTAAGACGGGGTTTTTTTTAAAATTCCGCCGTTAAGGGGTTGAAAAAGGGTAAAACGTGTTTTTTTTTGATGTTTCTCGCAAAATATGGACTTAGCGATCCCGTTCTTCCACTAAAATGTTAAGTAAAATGAACTCTAGAAAGTAGTTTCTCAGTTTTTTTTTGAAATTCCATCATTTAGGGGTGCAAAAGGGGTAAGTCTGTTTTTTTTATATTGGCTATTTCCGGCAAAATGATCGACTTAGCGATTCCGTTCTTCCACTACAATGTTCCTTATAATTTATTAAAAAAACCATTTTCTGCATTTTTTGATGTTGTAATCATTTAGGGGTTGAAAGAGGGTGAAATGTGTTTTTCGTATATTGGCTATTTTTGGCTGATTCTCGCAAAATAATGGACTTAGCGATCCCGCTCTTTCACGAAAATGTTAAGTTAAATTAACTCTAGAAAGTAGTTTCTCAGTTTTTTGACATTCCATCATTTAGGGGTGCAAAAGGGGTTAGTCTGTTTTTTTTTATATTGGCTATTTCCGGCAGAATAATCGACTTAGCGCTTCCGTTCGTCCACTACAATGTTCCTTATAATTTTATTAAAAAAACCATTTTCTGCATTTTTGATGTTGTATCATTTAGGGGTTGAAAGAGGGGTGAAATGTGTTTTTCGTATATTGGCTATTTTTGGCTGAATCTTTGCAAAATAATGGACTTAGTGATCCGCTCTTTCACGAAAATATTAAGTAAAATTAACTTTAGAAAGTAGTTTCTCAGTTTTTTGAAAATCCCATCATTTAGGGGTGAAAAAGGAGTGAGTCTGTTTTTTTTTATTGGCTATTATTTATATTGAAAATTTTAATTTAATACATGTTAACAAATTGGATTTTTATACAAATAAACAAATGATTTGATAAATTTTATCCTTTTTTTAATTGTCTTCACCATGCTCGAAAACCATAAAGCGCCACGAGTACGTGTTTAAAAAAAAATTATTAAAATATGAATTTTCCCAATTACGAATATGAACTATATCTTAATAAATTCATACGTATACATATATGGATACGCGGGCGAAGCCGCGACGGGTCCCGCTGGTAGATATATATATATATATATATATATATTGGGTTGCCATATTTTTGATGAGTGAAACCGGGTCACATTAATGTGGGATGGCCTTACCGGGGGCTCTGGGTTCCTAGTAGTCCTCCGCTGGAAATTTTTTGAAAGTCAGAACCTAAATTTTGAGTCAAAGTCTTCTTTAAAGCTTCAAAAGTGAAGGGGGGGAAATCTGGAAACCTAAATTGTTAGTTCTACACAACTTTTAAAAATAAAAAATTAATTGTTTCTAAATAAAAATATATATTTTTCACTTTTTAATGATAAATCTGAAAAGAAGTGTTACTAAAATAAAATTTAAAATATAAATAATATATATATATATATATATATAGGCTTGCCATATTTTTGGTGAGTGAAACCGGGACACATTAATATGGGATGACCTTACCGGACCTATACCCCCAGTAGAGCGGGGTCCTGCCTGAAAATTTTGAAAAAATCGGTAATAAAAAATTTTTAAGATTTTTTTTGATCCTCGCAAGTGACGGGAAGAAGAATCTTGAACTAGATTCTTAGTTCTACACACCCTTCAAAAATGAAAAGGAAATTTTTGCTACTTAAAAACATATATTTTCGCCTTTTTAAGGATAATTAATTTTTTCTGATCTATCTAGAAAGAAGTGTTCATAAGATAATATTTAAAATACTTCAGTCTTTTTAAGTTTTTTTTTATAAAACTAAAACCTTTTGTGTCTATCTACAAAAACAAAAACAATTATATAAATTTTTTTTGTCAAGCTAAACAAAAATTAGTGTACACCTTTCCTCTAGGCAGCACTCACCCTTCTCATAGGCCTGTTGTTATAATTAAACTACTTAAAGCCATTATTCATTACTTTTCACATCTTAGGTACACCTATTTTCCGGGAAATCGATCAAACCGGGCGGGACACCGGGACAAAAGCAAAATACCGTGACTGTCCCGGCCAAACCGGGACGTATGGCAAGCCTATATATATATATATATATATATATATATATATATATATATATATATATATATATATATATATATATATATATATATACTTATACATATATTAAAATCGACCGTATTATTCGTTGAAAGGAAATGATATCACGAAGCGGTATTGTGACAAAGAAAACTTCATTCGTTCATAATCTCAGGAGAAAATAAATACACAAAGTCACTCACTGAATAAATTATCAGGAACGTTCAACAACATGTACGGAATGAGTCTCATTTTTCCAGATATATAACATTCTCGATGTTTCTTCATGAAACAATGATCGAGAGGTTTTCTCCTCAGAAATGCAACCTAAAAATCATATCAATCTAAAATTCAGAAATTATATTTTCCCTTTTTTCTAGGTTGACAGAAATTGAACTGCAATTTGAAAGTAATGATGAAGAAAGTAGAAGATTAATATCTTTTGGGCTCTTACAACTATTCAATAAATATAAGAAATTTATACAGTTTCGTTTTTTAATTTTAGTTAAAATCTCTTCACTTTTCTCGGTTTCTATTTAAACACGTAATTTGCTTTATGTTATTCAGACTGAAGATAAAATAACCGAGCTTCTACAACAAAACCAGGTCTTGACCGCCAAGTTGGCAGATACCGCTAATAAATTGACGAACGCAGAAAAACTTTTGAGTATAGCTAGACACGAAGGAGTAGAAATGAAATTGAAATATGAAGATACCATTATTGAAATTCAATTTCTGAAGGATAAGATTGCGGATTTTGAAAAAAGTCTGTAAGTTCAACATTTATTAATCGACTCGTAGACTCCATAGTCGCCACATTATGAATTCTCATTTATTTAACGCAAAATGTGAAGTTCGCTTCGAATCAATGATATCTACCATTACTACCTAAATGGCAACATATTTTGACATGAATAGATATTTAGTGAGCATTTTAGCTCTCAAAATAGGATGTGTGCAGATCTTCATAATGTAAAAAGAAATCGTTATGTAGATTTACTCGAGTGCGTCATAGTTTATACACCCCACATCGTCTCTGATAACGATGGTAAGTTAATCTGCCGGTTTACATGGTGGGGGTGACCGTCCGAGACCAAAACTCATCGACGATATTCGAAAATGCAAAAAAATTTCCTTCAAAATTAAAATTAAAATTTCACCGTGCTCGAGAATGTCAAGGTGACGTTTTCTTTTTGCAACTTTGTGAGTCTCCTATTTCTTTATACCAAGTGCAAATCGTCAGATTAGTGAAGTGCATATTCTTCCGCATGTAATTAAGTCACCTTGCCTTAATCTGACGCGCTCGAGTTTTTCGAACGATCGATTTTTTTTACTAATCTGATCGGCTGCCCTAAACGAACGCCCCCATATTGAAGGTTCATGTATGGTGGGGATACTTAACAGGGTGCAAGGTTTCCCCCAATATGTTATTCTGCCGAGCTTGAGTAAATCCCAAAATCCCCGCTTGGACTCCCCTACTATCAGTGGCGGATTTACCAGAACGCTAAGTAGGCTTGAGCATTGTGCAGCAAATTTGGGGATCGAATTTTTTAATATCCGTCTCACAGAAAGAAGTTCACAAGAAATATTCGCCTCTTCCCTTTGTACATTTAACAGTACTGCAAACTTCTATATTCTATGTATGGAGGGTAAAGGTAAGGAGGACCGCCTCATATGGGGAAACAGTCGCAAAAGTGTCCATTTGTAAGCTGCAAATAGCAGTTCCTAAACCCTCTAGAGTAGCTCTAGAATAGCAAGAGAGCATGAAATAGGAAAAGATTCCGTGCCGCACTATTGCCAAATGTTGTGATTGAATGATTGGGATTTTAAAGTTTGAAAGCTAGGTTATGGAGATTATTTTTAAATGAGTACTATTATTTTTTATTATTCGTTTATTTTTGGGTCACTGAATGTTCTTTCTATTAGTAGGGGAGCCCACGATGCTAAATGGGGATTTACTCGAGCGTCGTAGAGACCTATTGGGTTGCAAAGCTTAGATGATAAGAAGAAAAAAATGTTATATGATATATACCTTTACATCGGTGGGGGAAGCGGCTATAGATTTTTAAATATGTAAAAAAAAACTGTTGCATGGACATCCTCGAGCGCGTCAGATATTGATAGCATCAATGCCCTACGTATTTTTAATAATGTACGTATGTTAATCTGATCGTTTGCATGATGCGGGTGGTTGTATGTAAGGGTTGAAAATGAAAAAAAAATTTAATCGAGCGCGTCAGATTTTCTAAGGGAGTGTTAAGTCCACCAAAAAAAAGCTCTCATTCACTAATCTGACGATTTCGATGGGACGCAAACTCGCGGCCATTTTCATAATATGCAAAAAAATTCGCCATTTTGAAATACTCAAGCGCGTCAGATTAAGATATATATGGTTCATCTTTATGTTCTAAACGTACTGTCTCATAATCTGACGATTATCTGGAGGGATTCGCCTGATCTGACAAAAAAAAATTAGAAAAACGGTTCACCTTAAAGGCCATCCCTGCAACTTCCCGCTAATTCCATTCCTGGGCGCTTAAAATTGTACTTATGACATTTTTGTGCTCAAAATATAATTTATGTGATATTTTGAGCTCGCTGAGTCCAAAGAAATAATATTTCTATGCATTTGAGCTCTCCCAGCTCGAAAGTCTGATAGAAGTTTCATAGAACACTATTTTTGGAATTTTCAAACCGCAATAACTTTTGAATGGATCAAGCAATTTTCACGCGGTTGGCGGCATTCGACGCAGTTTTATCATCCTCATAAGTAATTTTGCAATTTTAATTGATCGAACCAAACATTTTGGAGTAATCCCGAAAAAACACTTTTTCGGGTTTCTTTCGTTCACGATATCTCTCGAACGAATCAACCGATTTTGACCAGCTTGGTGGCGATCGACGTGGTTTTTCAAGCTCAAAGGCGGATTAGTTTTTGAAGTTGATCGATAAAGCCGTTCAAAAGTTATTCCAAAAAAACCACTTATTTTTTTTGAGATTTTTCAAAATCTATCGGTCCGAATCGGTTCAAATCCACAAGAAATCTAATTTTGAGGGAAATATTTAGAACGCCGTTTAGTAGATTCCGATCGGTTTAGTCGTTCGAAAGTTATAATCGAGTCACATAGTCACACACACCATCACACACACACACACACACACACACATAGAGAAAGAGTGAGAGAGGAATAGAAACGCGGAGAAGGGAATGTAGGCATCACGCAGCTGCAAGCATTTAACTTTATCGACGAATTTTTGTTATTTCGGCTTGCGGAAATCGTCAGATTATATATTTTTCATTATTCTTGAATTATTTCCTTCAAAATAAAAAAAATTTAGCTACGCTCGAGAATGTCGAGATGACGTTTTTTTTTTACAACTTCGTTGCCCTCCCCTTTCTTTACGTCACTCTCAAATTGTCAGATTAGTGGAATATACACTTTTTAGGATGTAATTAACTCACCCTACCTTAATCTGACACGCTCGAGAATTTCTGATGGTCAATTTTTTTTTACTAATCTGATCCTGTATCCTTCACGGGCGGCCTTATATATGGGCCTCATGTTTTGTAGAGGTACTTAACCGGGTACAAGGTATCCCCCTGTATATTAATCTGCCGCGCTTTAGTAAATCCCGAAATCCCCGCTTGGGCTCCCCTACTATATAGAACTCAGTTCGTCTTCCTAAATATTCATCAAGGTACCTAGTAGTTCAAAAATGCCGATCTTCTGTTTCAAATGTGAAAAACTTTAATCCACTCATCGTGATATTCAAATCGTCTTATAAGAAATGTGTATAAGATTGAACCTAAATCCATAGCGTACGATGAATCTGTTGGTCTTCAAGTGTAGCAATGAATTGAGCAGCACAGTTTCAGTGGTTTCAAGGGTGAAAACAAGACCTTCAAATCTTATGAAGGAAAGATAGTGCAATTTAAAAACTTCTTATAATTTATTAGCCATCTCCAAGAATTCGATGAGGTGAATAAGTAAAAACGACTTCAATATGATAATAGCGCGTGATTTAAAATGTCCCCACTTGCTATTGTGGCGCCACCAATTTGACACTTTTTCATACACAGAGATGGTCCTCTTTACCTTTACCCTCCATAATTCTATGGTAAAACACTCGTACAAGTCCGACTACTAGTGTTGGACTGCGAATTGGGTGGTTTGTAATCATATTGGTATTTCGCATTAGTTGAGTATATCTGAAAAAACGCTTTAGCTATAATATGCATAGAGTAAGAATTAGTGATCAAGATTACCTACCTTAATGTTTTTGCTAACAGAAAATCGCGCAAAATGTTATTGTAAGAAACTTCCATAACTTAATTAAATTTTTTAATGGTTTGTAAGTACAGTGAAGATTATTTACTTACGTTACCAGTGGCTTATATAGGTGACCCGAGTACAGTCAATCTTATTTATTATTATAAGGTCACATTTCATTCGTTATTTACTACTTAAAGTTTTCGTTTCACTTAATTGTATTTGAGAAAATGAAACAATAAAATTCTACACTATAATGCATATAAAACAATACATAAATAGAACATTTTCTTAGGTTAAACCATGTAGATATTGGAAATTACAACTTAAATCAGAAGATTGTACAGAATAAACAACAGGATTTCACTAAAAATTCGAAACAATTAAACTTTCAAAATTTTTAACTTTTATTATAAGTGTAAACTTCCTTGCAGTGCAACTACTTCACAAGAAGTAGATAGGTACCAGGAGAAAGCTTTAGAATATAGTAATCAGATTAGGCAGTTGAGGAGGCAGTTAACAAACGAACGTTATCATAATTCCGCACGAGAAGATGGCGATAGATTTCCCTCTTTATAACCAATAACCTAGGGCACTTCCAGAATATTCCAAAAAGTACAATGATTTTTCTCTACAGGGTTCATTGCTCATGTAATGTATGCTCGAAAAAGTGTTTTACTGGACTTGACATTTGTGAGAAAAGATGCCTTGAAGCAAGAAATAAGGTGAGAAAATTAAACTCATATATCCTTATATACCTAATATATAAAATTCTCGTGTCACGGTGTTAGAAGTTAAACTCCTCCGAAATGGATCGACTGTTTCTCATGAAATTTTGTGTGCATATCGGGTAAGTCTGAGAATCGGCCAACATCTATTTTTCATCCCCCTAAATGTTGAGGGTGGTCCCCTCAATTTTTTTTTATTTTTCAGACATTTTCTGTTCTATTTTTTTATGATACAGCATTCAAAAATACATACAACCCTAAATTTTCACCCCTCTACGATCAACCCCTATTTTTTATTTGTTAATTATAAACTTCAATTTTTTTGGCATGATTTTTATTTTTATTTTGTCATGACTCTCATATAACTCTCAATATTTTACCCTTCTACGATCAACCCCTATTTTTCCATCGCCATTTTAATTTTTTTAAATTTTATCCACAGATCCGCAATAGGGTTGCAAGATGCCAATCAAATTTAATCCTTCTTCTCTGATTACAAAACTTCGTCAGTTTTTGACCGTTGCACTTTTACGATGAATATTGAGCCTACTTCTATCACTTTTTGGCCGAAATCCCACAGAGTAATACAAAAATATTTTTGATAATTTAGTTGATATTCGAAGGAAATCAATTTCATTTATAATAAATTGCTTTTTCTAGTAATTTCGTCATTATGTAACAAATGTATATAATATAAAATGAGTAATTTTTGTATTTTGATTTGAACGTGTATGTTTGTCATGATCACAAAACGTTATTGTAGAATGGCAGATGAGAGCAATTAAAATTTAATTT
>JARQZK010005153.1:142500-217500 GCA_030704885.1 Cynegetis impunctata
TATATATATATATATATATATATATATATATATATATATATATATATATATATATATATATACACTGAGAATAATAGTAAAAGCATTATTTGTATATTTATCTACTAAATTTTCAAAGGACGGCTATAAAATATAAAAATACATTTCCTACATTTGTTATGAAAAAGAAGTCATTCAAATAATTATGTGAAAGCAGACACGTTTCATAATCTATTAATTTTGAAGATTTAGGTACTACAATTTTTTTTTAAACGCTTCAATAGCAGAGGTCAGTCATTAACGTATTTTCCCCTCTTTTGTTTAAAAAAATTGAAACTCAGACACAGGTATCATTTTTCATCTATCTAATTCGAAAACAGGACTTTTGAGCCCTATTACTTCATTTGAAGTGGCTATGGAGGTAAGCATCAAGAGACTTAAGGTGAAATGAAAAAATGTGCGTTACGAGTAAGACTGAAATTTTGAGTGAATTTCCGGGAAAACTGTTATCTGGAGGTGTTTTCAAACCTCATTTTCGTCGTGTTCTCTCCATTACTGTGTGATTAAAAATAATATTCCCGAAACAATTGTAAAGTAAATTTGTTATTATATCGTAGAATTTTGCCAAGACATTCATTTGCTTCTAATAAATATCAAAACATGTTGCACTAAGAGAACGAAGAACCAAACAACAAACTTATGGCTATATGTTAATTAATTAGAAGTTAATGTTGATATTATTATTTTTTTGTTATAAATAATAAAAATAATATTCCATATATATTTGCAGGAATTAAAGTATTTTGATGTCTAACAATAGTGCGAATTTTGTACGGATTATTGTAAATAATTATTTGCAGTATGTAGATAAACTACAATAGCGCAAAATAAACTTTGCACTGCAGAAGTAATGAATTGAAAATATTATGGAGATAATATTATAACCCCCCTTGACTTAAGGAAAAAAATTTCAGCGAGTTCGAATCCCGATTCCTTTTGTTTTATGTATTTATCGCCCTTAGTAACGTTACCTATGCCCTATGAACTACTAGACATCTGAGGCGTGAGGCCCAAGAACCTTGTCTAACAAAATCTATCATATATACCGAGTTTGGTTGCATAGTTCTAATGATGAGCCCATAAAGGTGCTCCCTATCGTAGGGGTTTTCTATTTAGGTTGGCAATCCTTTGAGAGAAGAAGAAAAGGATTATACACACTTCTGTAAACATTTCAACATGTAACACCATAGAACTTTAATGTTGGTGACACTGACACTGCGTGCCCTAACCTATCAATAATTTTGATCTCAGATCTGTTTTTTTTTAATTACTCAATTTGGGTTATAACTTTTACAATGATCAGGCGTGCTCCAACAAGCATTCAACTCAAATTAGATGATATATGTGAATATGAGGAAAAACAACAAGAATTAGCAAAGTCTAAATCACAGCCACATAGGGATGACATTCCTATGTGGCAGCCAAAAACCAGGCAAGAGGTATATACTAGAATTGGCTTCAATCCTGATAGAAATGAAGCACCAAGAACTCTCCCAGCAAATTGAATATTATTAAATTTGGTTAAGTATCATACTTTGAGTTCAAGTGTTGAGTATATCATATGTTTTATATGAACTGAAACACAAATGGCATGTATAATATAGGTAATAAAACATTCAGTTTCATATGTTGACTATATTGAATTATATTCTAAGAAAGATACATCAGAGATATTTACAATCAGATAGTATAAGGATAAATATTTTCCAGTAGGTTAAACATTTTTTTATTACAAAGCTGCTTCAAATAGCTTGAAGACATTATCTACCTAATCACATACTTTGTCACGTATCCCTATTCTCTGCTGTTTCAACTCATCTGCATATGAGCTCGCATTTAACATATTTAGTGGAGCCTAAAACTGGAATAATACAGACCTATCAATCTTCTTCCCTTGATTGATAATCAACAGATAATTATAAAAGAACAACTGTATGAGTTTCTGTTGAAAAATTGAAGTTTTATTAGAGAATATATTCTTGAAATGTAATATTGATACAAAAGATGTTGGAGCTATTGGGATGGTTGTCATTACAACAAATTATCAAGCAATTCAATATGACGTTAATATAGAAAATGGTTAATTAAGTACCAAAATATTCAACAGAACATCTGTAAACGATAGAAAATAAACATATATACTGTATATGGCTTATATTTATTGATGTAGACTATTCTACTAAATATTCAATGTAACTGAGGATTGATAAATTTATCCATTTTCTTTATGAATAGCATAATATTCAACTGTAAAATATAAAATTATGAAATATACATTCTCAAATGAATGAAATATAATTTTACGACAGTAAATCTTTCCTTCACTATAAATAAAATTAATATTTCTTGTAGCCATCTGTTCAAAGAAATATACAATTGATTAACTCCATAATATTAAATAAATTTATACTAGCTTCTAGAAAAATATAAAAAATCATGGCAGACAATTCTTATCAACTTCATTTTCCCATACGTTGTATTGACCACTCTTGTTGGCAAAGGGGACATCTATTGTTTTGTTTGACCCAGAGGGACATGCAGCAATAATGAAACGAGTGATTACATTCTCCCCAAACTACTACACAATCTTGTTTGCCATATAAATCTTTCTTGCTCTCAGCTTGACATCTAAGACAGGCATCCATAACTTGTACTCTGCATATTGCACAAGTATCGCATTCAACATCCCAACTCCACATAGCCACAGCGTTCCACTTTTTTAACGTAAACATTTTCTCTTGACTAACTTCTCTTCTGTCGTTTTCATTTTCGTCCATTGTAGATTTTTAAAGTCGAAGAAAATTAAATATCAATATATAATAAAACGATTCAAAATTCCTTTTTTACTTAAACTTATTTACTTAAAGCCTCAAATTACATTTGAGTCGGGTATTCTATAAACACAAAAGTAATTGATTAGAAACAGACATCTCAGAATTTGAGAATTGTCAGAGGTAATTCAACAAAGATTTACATTATTTTCTTCTTCTTCTTATGTGAATCTCCTCTTATGAAGCTCTTCACAAGTTCTGTGAAAATAATGGAGATCATAGAAAGTGTACTTGGTACATGTCCACCCTCGCTACGAGTGCTACGACGCTACGTATTACACGGAAGTTGTCATTAATAAGTTAATCCAGAAGGTAATGCTATATGAATAGTCACAAGTACAACCAAATACCCCACTTGATATAGAAATACATCTTTGCATTCTTATTTAAATAATCTATCTAATAGATGATAAATTAAATACTTCAAATTTCAATACAAACAGAGTTTTGTATTGAATAGTAATACAACATAAGTTTTGTATTACGGAACACATTCAAATGCTTAGAGTCCTTTTCGATTCTGAAATGAAAGAAATCAATTATCAAATCAGATAAAGATATCAATGAATAATGATTCATTCATCTAACTAAATTGCACACGTACAATATTATATTATGGCTAATTCTCTTGAATATATGTTATATTCAATAATGTCAATAAATGAGTAATAATTTAGTTTTTTTATCACTTTTTATTTAAATGTATGCGACTGCAGTTTTAATACATTTTGAAGCAAATGCCTGAATACAACTCTTGAGTCATTTATTACTAACTGATCCCCTCGAGTTTACAATAAAATTCGTTCCTCAATAATTTATTGAATGTATATCCACATGATAGGTTAGATCTCCAACACCCTATATTTTAGACTCTGCACAGGACGAATATTCTTTGCCTGAATTTCGCAAAATCTTACAATTTTCTTTAATACATTTTGATTCATCACGCACCTTTTCCTAGTTTTCTTTGGTTCTGTTCTCTTTGCAAGTTTTTCGATCACCATATAGATACATACATACATAATATATATATATATATATATATATATATATATATATATATATATATATATATATATATATATATATATATATATATATATATATATATATATATATATATATATATATACATATAGCGTGAAATCAAGACAATTTTGTTAAATGGAGAAATATTGATTTGACTGCACATCTTGACATATCTTTTTTTGTTGTTCATATGAACTATTGGAACTCAGATAAGTACTTTTGTGCACCTACAAGTTGTAATCATTAAGCTTCAATTTACACAGTTTCTATGTAACACAAATACTATTTGTTCCACAAAGTATGATTTGTATTTCCACATAAACTTTCTTCACATTTGTGGTAGTATTTTCATATTTTTAAGTATCATAATATGTTAATAGATTATATAACAATTATAATCAACAAACACGAATGTCATTAAAGGTTTCCTTATAGTAGTAAATCATTCAGATATTCTTCCATCTCATCTTCTCTAGATTTGGTTTCCTCTGTATTCATTTTTTGTGTCCAAGGAATATTTTCCTCCTTTAAATCACATACAGTTTCAGTTTCACAATTCGACATCAATTCTTCGTTTTCAGTAGGTAATGTCCCAGTTGGAATTTTATTTTTTTCCTCTTTTTGATACTTTTGTTTCTTGTGAACATTTGGTAATTTTGATATACATTTCAATCGCTTCACTTCCCTTTTATTGCTATAATAATTCAGTTTAACTGAACAATGGGAACATAGTTTCACCTTCACTAAAGCATTTTTCCTTTCCATATTTTCTACATAACAAAAGTTCACTTCCCATGTTCTGAGATGTTCTGTAACACCACATTTTTTCTCTGCGCAAACAAATTGACCTTTTCCGGAAATTACCTCAGTCTTAGTTCTCCACCTTAAAGCAACCTTATTTACTTTATATTTTGACAGATCACATATGCAAAATTCTTTGAATAACTTATCATAATATTTCTTAGCAAGTTCTTCTTCCCAAGATAAATCGGACTTTGTATCTTGCCACAAAAATTTGTGATTTTTCTTTAACAAAGCTGCATCATATTTACTCAGATTTGTTTCATAGCATTGGAGCAATCGTTTGTGAATATCAAAATTGTTGGAGCAATGAAGCTGTTTTTGAAGATCTGACATTGGAATTTGAATTATATTTAACTTTAAAACCTCTTAGATATCATTCAAAGTTGTTAAATGGTATATACTTTTCTTTTGCCAACATAGCCAAAACGAAAATAAACAAGAAGCAGAGTTGTCTTAAGTGGAAAATGTATATTGTCAGAATTGTACCAAAATTCAGTTTTCAGTAAAAGGTTCGACAGATCAATTTCAGTAATCAAATGGAAATTTTTCGTTTACAAAATTTAATGGACCAACAATAACCTCAATTTTCTACTGTCAAATTTCATTCAAATCGAAACACTGTCACCTTAAAAGGTGTACGTTCGATATCACGAATTATTCTGAAACTATTTTCTTTTTTTCCAGTATATTTCTGGACAAATGCACCCAAATATTTTCATGGCATCTAGATAAAATCAAAAGCCACATTTAAAAGGCTTTGGATAAATTTTCCCCTAGATAGATTTGACTTCAGGATTTTCGTATTTCTGTTATTTTTGATAGCATTTTCACTAGTTTTGTGTTGTAATGTCGTAGACCTTTCCGGATGATATTATTCATTCTTTTATTTAGTTATTTTTATTCCTTACTTTCTCCATCTATTCCTCTTCTTGAGTTAATTAAATTTTCTGTGTCTCGGCTCATCGTTCCACTTTTTTTCTTGCCTTTCGTACATATTTCCGATAATATTGGTCGTATTCGTCGATAGTTTATCTATTTCCATTTTTGGAAGATTTTTTTTTGACACTTAGTTTTTTGCTGATTATAATTTAAATTTTTTTTATTTCTCTCAATTTTTTTATTTGCACTAATTATTCTTTAGTCTCTGTTTGCATCGAGTTGATTTAAAACTGGTACATCTAGACATATGGCCTTACAATTGTTAAGTACATATTCTATTTCATTCATTAAAGTCCCTTAAGGGCTTCTTATATTTGGAGATTTTTTGAAAAAATAATTCATACAAATTAAGTTTCTTTATTGCAACATTTCGCCTGAATTTGTTGTTTTTCATTTATATTGCCGGATCCGTATTAGTTTATATTTGAAAGAGCGCCATCAATTCAGACCGATTATTGCATTGAAGTCTCCCATTATTATAACAAATTTGAAGCTTTAATTTTTTTTTGCTGTTGATATATTTTCATATAGTTCCTCGATTTGTTCATCTTGTAAGCTACTCATTGCTGCATTTACCTGAACAACCTAATATTGTTAAACCAACTTTCTTTATCTTGAATATTTGTTATTTTTAATATCAGAATTGATAAGCTCGTTTTAAAGGGCTAGAATGTACCGTTTTTAAAATAATTTGATTTTTGAATTATTGAAGAAAATTTGTTAGATTTTTATTAATTGATTAATAATATTAAAACAACGATTAAAAACAAACGGTATTCAAATTCAAATTTGCCTTACATGGCGGCCATTAGTTTGAATCCACATATATCGATTATTTTCTGTAATTGATTTTCGAATCCTCATCGAAATTCTCTTATTGTTTCTGAACTCGTTAGTATTGTAGGACTCTTTAGGCTTTCATAAATATTTGTATTAAAATTTAATGAAATCAATTAATGAACAACAGTATATATTTCAATTTAAACGAGGAATATCTTGTTATTTCTCAATATCTTCAATAATGTACATCGGTTTACAGTTTGCAGAAATTATGATCGAGGGTGATTTTTAATCTCTGCTTGTATTAGATCGCCCATCCAATTTTGATTTCGATCCATTTTGGTAATCGATTGGAAGTTTTTAAGTAAATATAATAAGATTCACCGCATCACCCACAAAAAAACACAAGAGCAAATTTACACTTTGCCTTAGAGTATAAAGGCATGTGAAGAACATCTAATATATATCTAAGAGAATCAGATATTGGAAGGATCACTTCAGTGACTCGACCTCAAACAGCCAGGCAGGACTCGCAGGACCTCTGGTTTAATTTGTGCAGCTGTATTTATGATCAGAATATCTGTGGTTCGTCAGGTTCCTTTCCTTTTTGCTGAAAATCGACATAGAATCTAGATTCTCCTCTCAACGTCTCAACAACAACCCTTACTTAACCTGAAATTTTATCTAAATCGGTGTTCCTGGGTTCCTGGACATAACCCCTACATTACAGTTTACAGTTGCAGAATTAAGCGCGTTCAACTATATAATTATATATCAAATGAAAACAGTTGTTTGAAACAACACATAATTATTGCAATGACTGCAGAAATTAAAAAAATGAAACAAGGAATGTCCTATTCGTGTAAAGAGAAAACGATAATCCTTAATGTTTTCAAATATTTCAAAGCGCAAAATCCAGAGAAAAGTATAACAGATTTAGTAAGACGTACAGCAAATGCTACAGGTTGTAGTGAAAAGAGTGTCTTTCAGTTTCGGAAAGAAGAAGCCAGTGCTGAAGGCTTTAGGGCACCATCAAAGACTAAGATCCGAAAAAATATAAATATAAATAGTAGGGACATAAAATATGATGACTCTATACGGCAAGTTATTAGAAATGTTGTGTATGAACTGAAATATAAAAATATTATACCCAGTTTAAATACAATTTTAAAGAATCTTCGATTGAATAATGATTTACCTAACTTTTCATTAATGACGCTAAGAAGATTATTATTTGACATGGGTTTTTCATATGAGAAAATAGGTAATAAGTCAATACTTATTGAAAAACCCCAAGGGAAACAAGAGATACTCAAAAAAAATAGAGGAAAAAGTGGTAATTTTAATAAACCAGAAGTTAAAATTGCAAATTCAAGTGAAGACTGTTCTATAAATTTACAACATTCCAATCAAATTAATTCAGTAGTTGATAGTGTTCCTACAGTAGTTAATAGTTATCCAAAACACTCTACTCAACATCCAGTAACTCATATCAATAATAATTCAAATCCACATTTGGATCAATCATTAGAATACCAGAACAACCACTCGTTACAATCATTATACAAAGGTTCTTCACAAAATGATAGTCATTCTATGATAGGATCATCAATTCATCCACAAGCATCTTTACCAAACAATGTACCAATGATGTTATTTTACCGAAGATCTGAAACACATCCACCATTCATATCACCACCTCCACCACCCCCATCTGATCTACATTATCATAGAAGAGATGAAATTGTTCTAGGAATGTAAGGAATTGTAAGTGGGCAAGAATGAAAGTGTTAGGTCCTTTTTTATTGGGAATCAAATACCAAAATATATTTACTTCATTTAAACAATCATACTGTTTTTTTTTGTGAATTATTCATGTCGCTGCTTTTTTATGAATATTTAATACTGGAAAGCCTATCTGGAAGTGTCTCAGAAGTAATTTTTTCTTGCACTGTCTTAAGACCAATTAGCAGCAATATAATTTATTATTTGTAATTTATCTTTATCAATAGTTGAGAAGTGAAGTGTGTTTTTGCTGAAGCTTTGTTACAAATAAATTAGATCTAAATTAATTTTCTTTGTTTTGAAAGAGCAGATTTAAAGAGTTACAAGTAAATATTTATAATCTTAATTCAAAATTTAATTTGAAAGCAATGCCAATTCACAATATAAAATAGGATGTGATCTGTCGTGTGACACACTTTTTTTCAAATAAACAAAAGTAGAATCATACCTGCCCAATATACTATTTTTCCATTTGTCAAATAATTTTCTTAGATCAAATGTGTAATGTTTTGTAGACTGCTATCAAGAAGTATATTTTATATACACTTATTGGTATCTTAAAAATAATGAGTTATTTGAATCATACTACCCACTCGTCTAAATTATTTGTTCATACAAAAGTATATATCCATTAATTATTAATTGAAGTATTTGAACTATTAAGGATATAGAATTTTTTTAAATTACATTGTATCAACACATAACTTCACAATTTGGAGTAACGATTTGAAAATTTATTTACCGAATGTTGATTAAAATAAAAGTATTGAAAAAAATCAAAAATTGTTTAATTTTTAAAGCAGTTTCAGCTGAATAGGTTTGAAAATTGGAAGTATAATTTAACACAGTGATTAATCAACAAAATGTTGACTGTGTGATCTAAATCGAATCAGCAAATTGCTTCACTTTTTTCCTTTAATTCTTCTGAACGAGATTTGAAGGCAATCTTCACTTTTGATATTTATTTGCACATGATGATGTAACTGTGAAAAAACTGATAACAAATTTCTTTTACTCTTCTCATCCTGTTTTGGCAGGAATTTTTTATGGCAGACATCTAGTTTTTATTTTTAAAGCTCAAAAACAATGAAGACATTGTCTCCATTATTCCTCTAAGAACAGAATTCACTATGTATGCAGATAATCTAAGTATCCAAATTCGCTGTCTACATCACAAAAACCAGATCATAAATCTAGCAGAAAGCGTTTTTGAACCGTTATCACAAATCCATTGGAAGCACTACAATCAGAAATGTTGTTGGCTATGACTTGAAATAGTTAAATTCCAGCACAGACCACCATTTATTGTAATCATTTCGTGGGGCTTAAGAGGTGTTTCTGGTTTGAGTTTAGGTGCAAGAAGGTTGCTACCTAAAAATATTATATTTAAAAATATTAAATTTTGGTGGATCGGATATGAAGGTATTCATATATTTAAAAACTTAAGGTTTTCAACTCTTTCCTACCAATAATATTGAAGTGAAAATGAAATAATATCTATTGAATATTGCTATAAAATATAAATAATACTAAAAAACACTTTCATGCTCCGTGTTTCTTAAATCGTCTTCTATGTGATTTTTTATGTATAAAGTGTTTTTATATGTATGATCTTCACAATGATCTACATCTGAAAAAAAAAAAGATTAGCAAATTAATTTTGTAATTCATTGGTAAAAACTAACCTTCACGTAGATACATGGCTTCATTCTCCAATGCATCTTTAATGCATGTGTGTAAGTAAACATATTGTTTCTGAAAAGTAATGATATGTATATATATATATATATATATATATATATATATATATATATATATATATATATATATATATATATATATATATACCGGGTGTAAATCAGTGATGGGCCACCCCTATAACTTTTCAATGGATTCTTCGATATTTTTGAAATTTGTGTGGTTTATCTCAGACATAATTTTGAATTTTTTCACATACAAAATCAGTATGGCTGACTTCCGGTTTCACAGAAAACGATATAAAAATTTAAATGGAACACCCTATATATTTTTATATATTTTAATACTGAGTCTTCAAATACATACATTCCATCTGTCAAATGTCAATTCTAGCGCGGTTTCAATTTTTTTTTTATCGTAGATGGCTGCGACGTCGTCTAAATCATAGATAATTGATTCAAAATATCGCCCAAAGTAATAATTTTTCAAAAACCTCATTTTCGTGAAGTTTGTTAACGATTAAATTCTTTTTCGAATCAAAACTCAGTTTTTTAAATAGAAACATACATGGGCCACCCTGTGTATCAAAAATCTCCTTCAAATTCCTTCAAAATGATTCACACATCAGTTTTTTCAATTCCTAAATAACAAAGTAACTATTGAAAATCATATTCTTATTAGTTCCCTTTACTCCTGAGACCGACCCTGTTTACGAAATATGAATTTTTTTTTTTGACAAATGGAATGTATGTATTTGAAGCCTCAGAATTGAAATATGTAAAAATATACAGGGTGTTCCATTTTAATTTTTATATCGTTTTCTGTGAAACCGGAAGTCAGCCATATTGATTTTGTATGTGAAAAAACTCAAAATTATGTCTGAGATAAACCACCCAATTTTCAATAAAATCGAAGAATCCATTAAAAAGTTATAGGGATGGCCCATCACTCATTCACACCAGGTATATATATATATATATATATATATATATATATATATATATATATATATATATATATATATATATATATATATATATATATATATATATATATATATATATATATATATATATATATATATATATATATATATATATATATATATATATATATATATATAATATATATATATATATATATATATATATATATATATATATATATATATATATATATATATATATATATATATATATATATATATATATATATATATATATATATATATATATAATATATATATATATATATATAATATATATATATAATATATATTATATATATATATATATATATATATATATATATATATATATATATATATATATATATATATATATATATATATATATATATATATATATATATATATATATATATTGATATACCTCTGTTTGAACCATATGCGTTCTCTGTTTCCGAAGTTGCAGAACTGTTTCGAATATGCTTATTTCTTTTTTCTTCTTTACAGCTTGGAGCAAAATGTCAAGAGAAATCAAAGTTCCAGTTCTTCCAACTCCAGCGCTGTAAAAAAATCAATATAAGATCTCACTGAAAATGTAACATGAATAATTGAATACTTATTTTGAGGCATTACTTCTGGTCACTCATTTATAAGATTCAAATTATTCTTATGTTCCACCCAATAGATTCCAAATATTATTTTGGAGTGTAGCAATATATTATAGTAAACGCAAAATAATATTTCCTCAAATATTTACAAAAATATTTATTTTTGTACTGCTGATTCAATTAATTTTCCACAAAAAGCGTTGTAACGAAGATGAGTTTAGTGTTAGATTTCAAAAGACCAAATGTTAATGATTTCATGAAGGTATTTGAATATATTTCGTGCCATAAATATTACTTGTACCAATAGTGTTTACATTCTGTAACTTGATATAATTCTGCTACCAATGTTGCCATAAATTATTTTTTTCTAGTGGTTAAGTCAATAAAGAAATTTGTGTTTTTGTTATAAGATTGGCATTTTGATATTATCTACTCTTATGTAAGTGTAAGATAATAACTGATATTATTTTATGAAATAACTTATAACTAATTTATTTGAATTTTTTTCGAATTAAAATTTTACACTTGTATTTATTGGGCAGATATGTTATTCTTCCGATTGCCTAATTTCCTTTCTTTTGTAAGACAATTGTACATGGTTTCAGAAAAACTGAAGAGATATTGAAATGAATTTTGAGTAGGAAAATAATCATAAGATATACTTATTAATGATTAAAAAAAAAGCCATTACCTGCAGTGCACAACCATTAGTCCCTTTTCGAGTTTAATTCTGTCTCTCACTTCTTGGCAAAAAAATAGCATATTGCTAGTTCCCGACGGACATCCAAAGTCTGGCCAATCTAAATATTGCAGATGGACAACGGAATATTGTTTAATATCCTGAAAAAAGACTCATCGAATCGAAAATTTGACGAATCATTAAGCTACGGTTCTATCAGAGGAATATTTTGTTGCTTAATGTTTCTCTTTGTTGCAATAGGTAGAAACTTATGGCAACATACGTAAATTTCTTGTTTCCACTCAAGCAACTAAAATTGTCAATACTTGCATATTGTTTAGTAGAAACAATCAACATTTGTTGCCGAAACATAAACAAATTGTAAGGAACATTTAGGAACATTTGGAAACATTTTCGGAAACACGTAGCTTTAGAATATAAAAAACTCACCTTTCTAACTAATAACGTTCTTACACAATAAGAGTCGAACTGTAATTCTGTCAGGCATTTTACTTCTAGATCTTCGCATATTAAGAGATTCTCATAATTCTTTGGAAAATATTTGAAGCACTTTTCCTGGAACCAAATGGGAATTTATCAATGAATAGTATTGAAAAATAGATTTCTCGAAAAATTTACAGTGAAAAACCAAACTGAAAATAATAGATATTATTTATATTATCACAAAAAAAAAATGTATTCTCAATTTTTTAAATTCTTTTAATTTTTTTATGCATGACATCTTCTGAAGCAAATTTATATTGGCCGAATTTTTGTATGAATGATCAATATATAATTTGAACCTGCATCGTAGGGTGACCAGACGTCCGTTTTAATACGGACACGTCCGTTTTTTCAGCTATGTGTCCGTTAGTCCGTATTTTTTGTAAAATGTCCGTATTTTTCGCGTTTTTGACGAAAAAATAGGTTGCGCCTATAATTTTGCCGAAATAAGTTTCCAAACTTCACATTCAAAAGCGCCCGCGCTCGCAGTATATCTCGACACATATAAAGGACGCGCAATAAGTTTAGCACGCATAATACGATAAAATCTCCTAGAAATATGCGACATAATTGCGTCTAGCTAGTTATTCTGTTTGTTATGTATATGCACACTGTCGCATACATAGCGCGTTTGTGTATTTCTATATATAAGTTATATAACAGGTTTCACCAGCTCTTGGTAAAACTTCTAGCTTCCAGTGATTTTCATACAAATTTTGATGAAAATTACTAGGTCTGGCGTATAGATTTTCATTCAAACTCGAAGAATTTAGCGAGCTTTTCGTAAAATCTCTAGGCTGAGCTTAGTGTTCAAAATTAGCGAGGCTTAATCTAATAATTTTCATGTGCGTTTTTTTACTGTGAATCGTGTCGCTGTCTACTTGGATACATGGGGAAGCGTAGGTGAGGGGAGGGGGTAACGGGAGAGGTGTCCGTTTTTTCCACTTCAGCCATCTGGTCACCCTACCTGCATGGTTTTGATAAGTGAAATTAATAAAAAATAATATTAATTTTAATTAACGGGAAGCTTGTTCAAATTTCTACACCAGCCTAGATTTTTCTGGTAGAAAAGCATCAACAGCTCTAGCAGCTTTCACTAAGAAATCTTGGGGGAAATTGATATTTCCTTCTACTTCAGACATTTTTATGCTTGAATTGCAAAATTATTTATATATATATATATATATATATATATATATATATATATATATATATATATATATATATATATATATATTTATTTTTTATATAGAACTTTTCACAATAGTAACTACATGTTACGATTGTTAAAAACGATTTATTTTGGAAGAATGTGTGTGTGCTACGTCTTAACAACTAACTAAGATTACAATAATGCTACTTTCAACCATAGTTACCGTCATTACGTTATGACCACTTTTTCAGGCAAATGCCTAATACGTTTTGAATTAGATTTATCTCAAATTAAAAATAGTTTTAAAATATTTTGTCGGACATTAACCGTTGAAGGCTCCATAGGTAGTATATAAGGTTAACGTATATCCCTAGGGCAAGAGGCTCTCGGGAAACAAACCATCGACCTCAAGCGTTATTATCCTTATATACTCCAGTGAAATAAGGTAAAAAAAGTGGCGATCTGCGGAATGAGGCCGAACAAGCTGAGACCTTCGTTTTGATGTTCTAAGGAAGCACAAAAAAATCTCATATGCCAACCCTTGTGCGTCTTGAGATATAGAAGGTCAAAGGTCATGAAAATCGGTTTTTCGCAAAAATCTCGTTTCCAGTGCATCTGACGTCGTAAGAACCTATTACAAAACTTACGTAAAATAGTATTCTCTACAAAATTGTTCATATACTTTTTTTCCTACGACCAACCGTTTTCGAGGTATAGCACGATAAAGCGGTAGAGCGCATCCTTAATAGGTAATATTGCATTACACTGCAGAGCTATAACTATTAAAGCACTTTTCTTAATCTGTTAGACTAGAAAATTAAATTTCCGTTATTGAAACCGTTGAAAATTTGTTTATTTATAAAAAAATTTATAACAAATAATTTAACAAAACAATGTATTCCTTTGACACCACTTTTGTAATGAAATGCAAAGCTTCTATAAATTATAATGCAAACAAAAAATATTTTTCTATTCTAGACAAGAAAAGTAAAATCATCCAGGTATAAAGAAGTGGACCATGACCGTATTTCTCCGAAACGCAGTCCCTAAACCCCTTGCGATGTTATGTAATTGTAAAGCGCCTATTGGCCGCATCACGTCTAGTCGAGTCGGTCTCGAATCCGAATCCAAGCCAGTTTGTTACAGTTAATGAAACTGTTAAAAGCTGTTTCTCGACTGTTATATGAAAGACGTTCTTTTCCACGCGGAATGGCTAGTCTGTGCTTTAATAGACTGAATAGACCTGTTAAATTGTCATCCCTCCCACCTACGAGTGAAGCAGCTCGACAACATATTTATCGGGTCTACTACCAAGTTCAGATTTGGCTAGGGAAAATCTACAACCCGAAGAATGGGGTTGGGTATTAGAAAACGACGTACTTCAGCCGAAAACAACACTACTGCCACCTGCTCCAGACGAACTATTGAATACAATATTTTGTAATTATAAAAAGGGATGTGGTGCGCAGTGCGGGTGTAGAAAAGTCGGGCTGCCATGCTCCAAGGTTTGTGGCCAATGTCACGGACAGGCATGCCTGAACCTGTCAACGAAGTTGCAGAACATAGAAGACTTCAGTGACCTTGAGCCTGAAAAGGTTTTGCCAGCTGACATTGGGCCAACAGACTTAAAGGCAGCGTCTGATGAATGTTGGTTGACGTGCTAGTGGAACTAGACGAAGACGATGAGGACGGCAAAGAAACATAAGGCGCGTAGCGCTAGGTGTAAAAAATTATAAAAAGCTTTTCTAAGATCGAACACATGGATCAGGCTTAATGGGGATACCATGTCGAAAAAAAACGCGCCTCGCATTCTACTTCAAAAGTGGTGGGGAGAAGAATGTATTTTTTGTTATTACTTATTTATTATATATTTTTTTCATGAATAAACAAATTTTCAAAGTTTTGAATAATAGGAATTTGATTTTCTAGAATAACAGATTGAGAAAAGTGCTTTTATAGTTATAGCTCTGCAGTATAATGCAATATTACCTATTAAGGATGCGATCTACCGCTTTATCGTGCTATATCTCGAAATCGGTTGGTCATACAAAAAAAATGTGTATAAACAATTTTGTAGAGAATACTATTTTACGTAAGTTTTGTAATGGGTTCTTACAATGTCAGATGCACTGGAAGCGAGATTTTCGTGAAAAGCCGATTTTTATGACCTTTGACCTTCGATATCTCAAGACGCACAAGGATTGGCATATGAGATTTTTTTGTGCTTCATTAGAACATCAAAACGAAGGTCTCTGCAAAAACTCAGCTTGTTTGGCCTCATTCCGCAGAGGAAGTCTTATTTCACTGGAGTATATAATACCCTTGATACCTTAATAACTAAAATTTCTCTTACTTACGGTTTCGCCAGATGAATACAATTTAAATTATGCCCGCCACATACGCTACGGTAGACCGGAGAGGTCTACCTGCGCAGGTAGACCGGAGCGTATGTGGGAATAGTATTTGCATGTTTTTGTACGTACACAGACCTGCGCAGGTATACCTGCACAGGTTTCCTATCCGGTCTACCGTAGCGTATATGGCGGGCATTAGAAATACTAACCTTCTCATTTTCGAAAAAGTGAGAAACCATCACTATGACAGTGACATTTTCTTGAATAACCATTTTCCAGAAATCTTTGCAGGTATGTTCTAAAGGTCCCTGCGATGCTATATACTCTATTTCTCCAGAAAACCCCTGAGGAAGAATGTTTCTGTCAGGAATTTAGGAAAGTTTGTAATAAAAAGATTTTAAAAGTTTAAGTAAAAAACATTTTTGAAGAGAGTGGAAGTGAAAAAAAACAGATTTGTGTAAATTTAAGAAATAACAAAAATTTATTGTTGTGATAACTGAAAGAAATTATTTGTTGTTACATTTCAGTTAATTTTATTCAAGGTTAGGTATTGAGTTAATTTTTTAGACTTTTGTTTGGTGGAATGAATAATGAAATTACTATGGCGATCATTGTTTTTAGTAAAATTGTTAGTTTATATTGAAATCTATTTTTAAAATGTCTTCATGTAGATATAAGATGATCCTTTTTAAATTACTAAGTAGCCTCAATAACTACAATATTCCCACCTTTACATAAGATGCATTTATATAATCGGAACAAATTTCATCATCTTCATCTATATTCAGCTTGATTCGATTTTGATCATCTGAAACAATTTCATATTATATAGGTACTATAGAATAATCAGAATTGACACCCTCCTTACATGGAAGTATGTTTATGTATCTGTTCTTTCTTTTATTTTCCAACTTCAAGGCGAAATCAGTTTTTACATGTTGTTCTTTATAGATCCGAGTTTCTTCATCAATATCTTTATACTGTTGCCTCAAGATTTCTGGGTTGTCTTCAATTTTATTATGATAGGAAGAAAAATTTTTAACAGATATGACATGTCTTGGCACATCTTCTGTAGCATTGGCATTCGAAATACGTTTGAATTTTCTGAAAAATTGGATAATGTAAAAATTTACTTGATTATTGGGGATAGAGACACAAATACAAATTCTTTTATAATTTTAACGCTCTAGCAGTGAACAAAAAAACATATTAGATATTGAAAATCCTTCATTCACATGAAAGCATCGGTAATATTTCAGAAATTGGAAATGTGTAAGAAATCTTATTATCTATAAATTCGAACAAATTTTATAAATGACAGCTTTCAATAGTATGGTTTACGTTTAGTAAATATTCCGCTTCTAAACATTAATTTTAAATCGAGAAAAATATAATTAAACAAATTGCCCTAACTAATAATTATAACCTCATAATAATAGACAATATGATAGATAAAAAGTTTTTCAGAAATGCGATCAGCCAGGTGTAACCCCTACCAGAAAAAATATCAAATATAACAGCCTCACTTACATCGGAAATTCAAGTAAAAAACTTAAATCTCTCTTATCTAAGCACAACATTAACATTGCTTACCGAACCGGAAATAACTTTGGAAATCATACGAAAAATATTAAATGAGATGTTCACAAAAATAATAAATCAGGAGTTTATTAAATTATTGTGATTGTGATAAGTTTTACATTGATAGAACTTTCAGAAGCTTTCAGACCAGAATTTCAGAACGCAAACGTATCTTTGTTAATCAAAAGTCGGATTCACATTATGCAAACCATTTAATCCAAGAAAATCACACATTCAATTTCGACTATAAAATATTATATGCTGGAATTAAGGGAATTTAATTTAATTTTCTAGAATCATTACAGATAAAAAAATACAAACATTCAGGTCTCTTATTTAATAGCCAAATTGGTCATACTACAAGCCCCCTTCTGAATCTTTTCAAATTACCGAACTACCTGACTAGCAGTTTAGAGTGGGGGTTTTCCTATTTTAATAATTGTTTGGAATCATCCTACTATTTACTCTTCCCACCCAATTTGTCATCTATTTATTCGCTTTAATGTCCTTCTTTGAGTTTTAAAAGTGTACGTTCATAAGGTATAGTGTTAAAAATATTTTTAACACTCCCGTTAAAAATCTTTTAACACGTAGTGTTAAAAGAAAATCCTTATAAACGAACATTTTTAAAGACTGTTTCACTGCAGTTTCCTTCTATGTTTTTCAATCTACACCAGGAGAGAAATTAGTACCAATATACAATTTCATATTGCTGGCGCGACTTTTTTGGCAGCATTTCTAGTGTAGCTCTTTTTGCAGCCTCTTCAATGTCCATTGGTAACAAATCATCACTTATATTTTGTCACTTATCAATTACGATGGTTACCATAACCCTCACCATACGCTTGTAGAAAAATCAAAAACAATTAGTTGTCAAGAGTTGTATGCGATTTCGACTTTCATTTCGTTACCAAAATAGGAATGGTGTACAAAAAATAGTGTATGATATATTTGTTAAAAGTGACTTTATTCGCTCGCTCTGCTCGCGCGTTAAAATATCTCAACCGGTCCTTGGTCCCCTCCTGTTTGTTATTTTTATATCAGACCTTCCTCTCATGGTAAACTCTCGGTTTGCTCACTCTACGCGGACGATTCCAAAATTTACAATGATCCAAACAAAAATTATGTGGTGTTGCAGGAGGATTTAGACAGGATATTTCAGTGGGCGGAGGACTGGTTACTACCTTTGAACCTTCTAGAGTGTGTAGTTCTTCATGTTGGGAAAAACAACCCCCGTCATACATATTATATAAACAATGTTGCCTTGTCACATACGGACAGATATAATGACCTTGGTGTGATAATTACTTCGGATTTATCATGGAGTGAACATTTGACTACTCAAGTGAAAAAAGCCAACTAAAGAATTTATCTTCTCTCTCGTACTTTTACTAACCCAGATCCTGATACGGTGGCCAAACTATATAAGTCTTATGTACGCCCAATATTGGAGTTTGGAAATAATGTATGGCATCCTATACTACTGCGAGACCAACATATGTTGGAGAATACCCAGAGACGAGCCACTAGACTTCCATATGGGCGAGCAAGACCAACGTATGAAGAACGACTACAAACAATGAAGCTTCCTACTCTCTTGCATCGGCATGAGAGAGGTGACCTTATTACAACTTTCACGGCACTACACGATGATAACTCTCCTATTAGACACCTATTTCACCTCAATGAGGATCGTCGTCTACGCGGACACCCGTATAAGTTGATGCGGGGAACTTTTAGGGACTCGTCGAAGATGTTCTTCCTTCCTAACCGAGTATTTCATCGATGGAACTCGTTACCAGCTGACGTTATTACGGCGCCTACTTTAAATACTTTCAAAGCTCGGTTAGATGCATATTTTGCTGCACGTGTGCACTAATGTTATATTGTACCTTTTTTTTTCTTTTTAGAGTTTTATGGGGTTTTGTTACCCTCTACTCTTAACCTTTGTAATAATAATAATAATAAAAAAAAGTTAATCGCTGTCATTAATAAACTAGTTTATTGAATAACTATTATTAATTTAAATCATGTATCGGCCCAAACAATCCAACATATTGAAAGTATCAGTTTTGATTATTAAGTTTAAGCAAAAATTGATTGAAATTATTCTGCAATGGAAGTATTTAGACCTTTCTTAGATTCCCTTTCAGTGAATGGAACTTATCAGAAATCCGGACACGTAACATTGTCATGTTTTGGATTTCTGCAATATCATCGACTATTAATTCGAATAACTAGTTTCAAATCTACTGATGATAGCTCAATACGCAGGATTTCTTACTGAATTAAAGATCAGCTAGTATACTATCCGAGATAAACCAGCATTTTGTTATTTCCTGAGTTATTGGTGAAAGGATTTTCTCAAACTAGGAATTGATTTTCAACGTTAAATTCTTTTTTTCCACGAATATTTCTTGTTTTCAATTATTGAAAAATATCAGTGAAATTGATATTCATCATTGGTCGACCTAATAATTTTCTTTATTACATGTTTTTTGAACTAGGTAATTTTATTTTATTTACAACCATATATGTAATGCTGTCATTACTAACATCATTGAAGGTTGGGAAGTGTCACATTACACACCTCTACTTCCCGCCCTCACTTCCCGCCCTCATTTCCCGCCTTAATTTCATCTATTCTAGAAGAATATAATTTTTTTTTAAATAACACATTTTTTAGACAAATTTTATTCAATAGCAAACAATAAAAAACAATGAACTAAAATACAACAAACTACTTATTGATATTAATCGTTAAATTTGAATTATTGTAAGCATTTATTGAAATATTTAGGCCTGTACCAGCGCTGGACCCAGTTGTCTCTTTAGGCAACAAATTAATTTCATGTTGAATGACTGAAGTATGTGAACTACTTGCAATAGCTACAGAAGACATGGCACATTGGGACAGCATAGTGGCAGTTTTCGTTTTATTCTCTATTGAGCCATCCACATAACCTTCTGCCACAGTACTAGATTTCCATCCTCCCAGCCTTTTTAATTGGAGTACACTTGCACCACTGTTGGCAAGTAACGTAGCGGCGGTTCTTCTGAGTGCGTTGTGAAGCCTTTCCAATTCTCTAAATTCAAAAAAGTAGCAATTTTTTGGGAAAAATTAGCTATTGTATTGTGTCCAATTGGTTGATTTCTTGCTATTCCTCCTCTGAGCTGAACAAAAAAATCTATCGATTTCTATGTTTTTTCTCAAATTTATGTAGTCTCGAATGATCTTCACCCATACTGAATCAGTAATCAAAAACGATCTATTTGTATGTGTTTTAGAATCTGGAATCTCAACCGAAATTTTTTCTTCAAAAAAAGCTACATCCAACTTTTTCATTTTCACTAATTCGTCCGTCCGACAAGCTCCAGATACGCCTATTATTAATGCTACCTAAAACAATAAAAAAAAATAATACAATAAAACCAGTATACGTGTATTAGCTCAAACACGTTATTTTTTTAAAATACTTATATAAAGAATCACAAATAAGTTACCTTTATCGGTAGAAGATTATTTGGAGCTTTATTCAAAAAATCCTCTATATTCTTCCTCGAAAATACGTTCGATTTCTTGGGCCTAAAGCCCACATTTTGTCGTTTTAGGAATGCTAGCAGTTTCCCATGTTTGGAAATATCAGTTTTTTCTTCAATTTCTAGCATCGTTCGTATCATACTGTACATTGCCCACAAAGTAGACGGCTTCTTTTGTCTATTATGTTCTCCAAAATATGCCAGGAGTACACTTTCGGAACCGATATTTTTAACCTTTTTTTCTTCGCACCACTTCCTATATAATGCAATGGCTTTTAGATACCGATGCTTACTTTTCTCTGGCACCAAGCCCTGGACTGCTGCATGAGCAGCCTGTCGTACTTCTGGTGGGGTACAATCCATAAATTCTTCGTCGGAAGACATGTTTTTAAATTTATTATTCGCGAATTTAATATCCGACTTTATTCGACATTTATTGGCTTCATCTGACATTTATTTATATTGGTGACAATTGTATACCCCGTAGTCACGGTAACAATATATCTACTTGATTATTCTGAGAAAACCGCGTTAAATGTAATATTTTAGGTATGTTCATAACGAAACAGAGATTTATTAATTTTGATCGAAATATGATGGTTGTAAATAAAATAGTATACAAACCTCGGTAGGAAGTTTCATTCCTGTCTCGAGATTATAGTTCTCTAATCTCACGACAGGAATGAATCACTTCCCACCTCGGTGTGTAATATACTATTATATATAATACTAAATAAATAATTGCTTCGCCAAATTCGACTTCCCAAAATGCAGGCGGCCGAAGGCCGCATTTTGGCAAACTTACGAAGCCGAGATAAGGAGATCGGCCGCGAATCGCGGGGCCCGAAGGGCCCCGTCGATCGCCCGCGTCCTTTCCGTAGTGCTTAGGCTACGTCTCGCCTCGATCCGAGACGCCGATTTTCGATATCGAACGTTTAAAGTTTGACGTTTCTCCGAAATTCGCTAAAACGGCAGCATTCCCGACACTTAAGAACTATTTTCGCTTCACATGGTCTCCACTTCACGTGATCGCCTTTGGAGCCGATAGTTGGACGCGTTGAATTCTATCGAGAAGTTTCGGCACGGCGAGGCCCAATGAGGTCGTAGCATTTACCCGATTCCGCACGAACTCGAGATAAACAGTGAGTAGATTGTGCGCCCGTTCGACAGAGGCAGGGACGGGATTAGCACTCCTCGGCGTTCGAGAAACTATATTTTTATCGATCTATATTTTTCACGGATCTATTTAATGGGCGATGGAGCCTCTCACTAGTAGTACCTATTCAAGTAAAAAACTCAAATCATTTTCATCTAAGCACAACATCAACATTGCTTACCGAACTGGAAATAACTTAGGAAATTATAAAATACTGAAGAATAATAAATCAGAAGTTCACAAAAACAATAAATCAGGAGTTTATAAAATTAATTGTGGCGAAGTGGTAAAGAGCTTTCAGATCAGAATTTGGCAATGCAAACGCAGCTTTGTTAATCAAAAGTCGGATTCACATTATGCAAACTATTTAATCCATTAAAATGACACATTCAATTTCGAGTTTAAAATATTAAATGCTGAAAATAAGTGAATTAAACTTAATTTTCTAGAATCTTTACAGATAAATGAATACAAGCATTGATGTCTCCTATTGAATAGCCAAATTGATCATACTACAAGCCTCCTTCTTAATATTTTCAAAATTACCGAATTACCTGACTAGCAGTTTAGAATGTGTTTTGACTAATTATTTGTAACTATTCTTCTATTTACCCTTTCCACACAATTTATCATGTATTTATTTCTTGTATTCGATATAACGGAGAAATATATTTAGTTTGTATTTAGCATCTGAAGAAGGTGAAGTTTTACCGAAACGTGCATCATGCGTATTTTATTTAATAAATGTGTTAATTGTTTTTATAAACGATCGCTTATATATGTTTATTTTCAAACGTCAGATAATGGTCATTTTGCTGATTGTTTGGAGCAGGTCAGTTTTATGACTTTTAGCTCAAGTGGCGTATACGTGTTATACCTACTCCGGCGGAGTATAACACTTATACGCCGCTCAACTTTAATTTAATTTATTGGCTTATTTTCGAAATGCAACAATGCAGGTATTAGACAACAGGCCCATATCAAAAAATGGATGGGTCATATGAACCACCAGGAGATGTATATAGGACGATATAAGAGCATAAAATAATAAGATTCAGCACTATGCCGTCACTTGAAAGCTGTCCAACTGAGTGCTGGTGAGAATTCAAAAGTGCAGGAAGAGGGAGTACATTTTGGTCATATATTTTTGTACGGCATTTTTACCATGGATAGATCCATGAAAAATAATGAGAAAGCGCGTAGTGCCGTAAAAAAATGGTGCGCCACAAAGTCGGTAAATTTTTTTGATTTTCTGACAATTTCCAGGGTAAATTTGGTCATTTCATTCTGTACGGCATCAGTTTCATACTGTTTCAATACAGCTTCTAATCCATTATTCGGCAATGCCGTACAAAAATCATGCGACAAGGGAAAAAAATCGAGGGTTGCAACCCCCTCTTTTTCCGTGGTCCGGGGGGTGATTTGAAAAAGTATGGCTTCGGTTCCAAAACATTATTTAGCACTCAAAAGTACTATTAAAAATAATGCCGTCAAAAAATTATTGTTCATTTGAATGTATATTAATAAATATCTTAATTTCATGGTATACTTGATTTATAAAGCTGTAAAATCATTTGACTCTGTACGGCAACTTTTTTTTTAACATGATATTGTAAAATTTAATTGTTATATAGTATTGCCGTTCAAAAGAAACTGTTCTAAAAAAAATTATAGAGAAATACAAAAACTGAAATTTTTTGAATTATTGCGAAAGTTTAAATATTCATAGATTAATAAAATATAGCAATTTTCTACATTTTTCCCTTGTTTTAAATAGTATTACGATAAATAAATTAGGAAAAAATGATGCCGTACATTTTAATGCAGACCATATCTATTAGGCTGATGAAAATGACGATATATAATTATGTAAATTATATTATTTAATATTTTTATTACTTTTCAGATTTGTACGGCATTAACTTTTTATAAATTATTGCATTAAGTAGGTACAAATAAACTATCTAAATGCCGTATAAAAAAATATCGTCATGAATTTCACCTTACATTTCGTTATATGGATTTTTCTTACATTTCGTTCTATGGATTTTTCCTAGAGTTTGTTTCCCCCTACAAACCTTTGGACTAACGAAAATGTACGGCATGTGAAAAAGTATTATCTATGCATAAAATACTTTCAAAATAAATTAATTTTATGTTCTTTCAAATCACCCCCCGGACCACGGAAAAAGAGGGGGTTGCAACCCTCGATTTTTTCCCCTTGTCGCATGATTTTTGTACGGCGTTGCCAAATAATTGATTAGAAGCTGTATTGAAACAGTATGAAACTGATGCCGTACAGAATGAAATGACCAAATTTACCCTGGAAATTGTCAGAAAATCAAAAAAATTTACCGACTTTGTGGCGCACCATGTTTTTACGGCACTACGCGCTTTCTCATTATTTTTCATGGATCTATCCATGGTAAAAATGCCGTACAAAAATATATGACCAAAATGTACTCCCTCTTCCTGCACTTTTGAATTCTCACCAGCACTCAGTTGGACAGCTTTCAAGTGACGGCATAGTGCTGATAATCTTATTATTTTATGCTCTTAAATCGTCCTATATATATCACCTGGTGGTTCATATGACCCATCCATTTTTTGATATGGGCCTGTAGTCTATATCTTATATAATGTCACATATCTTTTTTAGCATATTTATATATCTAAAATAAAACATAAAGGAACCCATTTTTTACTAACATTACTTTATTTAAAAACAAAATTTACTGTACAGTTATGTAAAATGGCACTACGTAAAATCTCACTTCTATCGGATTCTGAACTTGTGTATTGTTGTCTAACAAACTGGTCCTTTGTTAAAACTGACGACTTTTTCACATGGTAGTTCTCCCTCTGATACTTTTTCAAAAACGTCTGGAGGTCGAGGAATTTCGAAATATCAATCTTTTCCCTGATATGTAGCAAGGACCTGATCATTGAATAGTGGCTCCATAGTGAAGAACTCTTCATTTTATGAAGATCTTTCAATTCGATGAAATAACCCAATAAAGCATTTTCGGAATACTTCTTTATATTTTCTCGCTGGCAATAATTCAGAAATCTTTGATACGACGCTTCGTAAACGGCCGCGGATTTTGTTGGTAATAGCTGCTGCACTGCTAATTTTGCTGCTGCTGCAACTCTTGGTGGCGTGGATGGTGTACTAGATTCATCAGCCATACTACAGTATCTTAGCAGAATTGAATACGGCTCTATATTTCTCGAGAAATGAAATTATCATATATAATACCACTAGAGATGAAATTTTGCCGGCAAAATTTCTCGATTGTAATATGAAAGTTTGTTGCTTAGGCGATTTCGCGAATGACATTTGTATCAAAATCACGAGCCGTTAGGCGAGTGATTTTGGAAAAAATGACATGAGCGAAATTATCTAAGCAACAAACTTGAATGTTACAAGAGAGAAATTTTACCTGCTTAAATTTCATCTCGAGTGGTATTCGACATGACTATTTAACGAGAAAATATGTCTAACAGTAATATGGTCACATTTCAGAAAGTCAAGGAAATAACGATTCATGTGAGAAATGTCAAAATATTATCAGTAATAATATCACAAGAGCATCGAAAATAATCGATTATACTACCGAGTCACGAGACGTATTTTGCGTAACACCACGAGAGCGCAGCTCGAGTGGTGTTTTAAAAAAATACGCCGAGTGACGAGGTCAGTATAATCGATTATTTTCGATTGGTATTCGTTACGATTATATAACGAATAAAAAATATTAATTTTTTTTGACAAACGTCAAAACACCGTCAATATGTAAATATTCATACATTTTGACACGAGGCGAAACACCAAAACGATTATATCACGTCGTCAAGGGTATATTCACTTATCTATACGCAGTCGTTAGGCAAAATTCACGGATTCTATTGGCTTATTCACACATGAGTTATATAATCAGTAATAATATAACAAGAGAGTGAGAATAAATTGAAAATAATTTGACAGATTTTTTCAAAACTTGTTGCCAGGCAATAGTCACGAGAGCCCGGAGGGCTCGAGTGGCTATTTCCAAATGGCAACAAGTTTGAACAAAATCTGTCAAATTATTTTCTATAATTTATCGAACTCGCGAGTTATATTTGACTAGATTATTTTTTGATTCAACAATTCTGTATTAGAAAGTGCCACCGAACTTTGTGCTTTTCAGGATGTTCTTGTAAAATTCTTCTTTTTGCATCTCTTGCATCTCGAGCATTTTTGAATTCTATATCATTGAAAGGATCAAATGAGCTGTTATACTTATTAAAGTAAAGTTCTTGAACTAATTTTGACGTTTTATTCCACATTGTCTTCATTACTGCTTCTTTATAATCATTTCCGTCCTTTCTTTTCATGTTATAAGCCCAATCTTTCAAAATCAATGCCAGAGTAGCTGTTGTAGTAGATTGATCCAGAATATAATTTCTTTCTTTGGTGAAGGTCTTAAATTGTCTCTATATAGACTGATTACTTATTAGATTGTTTTTCGAAGTAGTTTCTAAAATATTTTTTGTTATTTCTGCATCAGAAAAGGTACTAAACCGATGATTTTCATCCATTTTATATATCGCGTTGACACAATTAGGTAATTATTTTGACAACTATCTGACACTTGCTAAGCAAATAAAAGCTACAGTGATTATTCCCGAGAATAATCACAAAAGATTTATTCCCACTATAATAATGACATCATTGGTTAAAACTTACTCTTTTGACAAATAAAGAAGCATTTCATTGCTTTTAAGAAACGTCAAAAAATAATCGCTGAAATACTAACATTGTAAGTTTTGCCGGCTTGCATGTTTTATCGCTGTGAAACCAGAGTTGCTATGGAAACTTTCTCACTAAAAATGGGATGAGTGAAATAGTCGATGTCATTTAATTTAATTCACTGACATTATTTACAGTTGCCATGGATTCAAGCCAAATTATCTGTCCGTCGTTAATTTGTTATACAGGAGGTATAATTAGATTATATACACTTTTAATATCCACGAATTTTCCGATTTTCAAATGCAAATCGTTTGAAAATAAAACATTTTATTTTATTCGGAGTATAAGGTACGTTATGTGATTCGCAGGAAATTAATGTTTAAACATCCCTACTCAGTCACATAATGTATACCTTGTACTCCTAATAAAACAAATATCTATTATTAATTTGAATCATGTATCGGCCCAATCAATCCAACATATTGAAAGTATCAGTTTTAAATATTAAGTTTATGCAGAATTCGATTTAAATTATTTTGTAATGGAAGTATCTAGGCCTTTCTTAGATTCCCTTTCAGTGAATGGAACTTATCAGAAATCCGGACACGTAACATTGTCATGTTTTGGATTTCTGCAATATCATCGACTATTAATTCGAATAACTAGTTTCAAATCTACTGAAGATAGCTCAATACGCAGGGTCTCTTACTGAATTAAAGATCAGCTAGTATACTTTCCGAGATAAACCAGCATTTTGTTATTTCCTGAGTAATTGGTGAAAGAATATTCTCAAATTAGGAATTGATTTTCAACGTTGAATTCTTTTTTTTCCACGAATATTTCTTGTTTTCAATTATTGAAAAATATCAGTGAAATTGATATTCATCATTCTTGGTTGACCTAATAATTTTCTTTATTGCATGTTTTTTAAACTAATTTTATTTTTCACTTGTATATTATATCAAATCATGAAAAACATACTAGTCGACCATGGTCAATTTCATACATTACATAAAGTGAACAAGGAAAATTCTTCAATAATTTTAAAAAATTATCAAACAACTTTCCAAGGAAGCTGGTTATACGTATTCAGCAACGCAAAATCTGCATTCACAATCGAACGGTGAATTATAGAAATTGTCAAGTCACCCCGACTCAAAATCTGCATACAGCTGTTTCGATCTTATTAGATCTCATCAGTGCAGCTTATTTGACTCTGAGTGAATTAACAAATTTCTAATTGTTCCCCAATACAAATCGTGGCCAGTAACAATGGATGAATAACAATCCAGAGCGCCATCCCACCAAAGATATTAGGAAACAACAATTCACCGCTTAGACTGAAAATGCAGAAATTCGTCGCTCAAACACGTACCTCCTGATATAAAGATATCTACTCTACAACAGTGGTGTATATGATGCCAAGGCACACTAACATAGTGATTTAAAACTTTTGGATATACCCACGAGAGCGCGCTCCGAATATTCTAGTCGCTTAATACGCAAAATATAACAATCAAATCATGAAAAACATACTAGTCGACCATGGTCAATTTCATACATTACATGAAGTGAACAAGGAAAATTCTTCAATAATTTTAAAAAAATTATCAAACAACTTTCCAAGGAAGCTGGTTATACGTATTCAGCAACGCAAAATCTGCATTCACAATCGAACGGTGAAATTATTATAGAAACAGCTGTATGCAGATTTTGAGTCGGGGTGACTTGACAATTTCTATAATTCACCGTTCGATTGTGAATGCAGATTTTGCGTTGCTGAATACGTATAACCAGCTTCCTTGGAAAGTTGTTTGATAATTTTTTTAAATTATTGAAGAATTTTCCTTGTTCACTTTATGTAATGTATATTATATGTTTATTTCACCTTGGATACGGTTGCTATAAACACACTCATTATGCCCTAGGGCGTAAAGAGCGAGCATAAAGGATCATAACGCCCGCTAATTGTACTAGGATAAATGAAGCAACTTCCATTGATTAGACTACACAAAGAAAGCAGCAATGAAATTCACTAAATATGATTACAAAAATATTCATAAATGTCAAAATATCAGCAAATGGCATGCCTACTATGAGAAGGAAAATGGAAAGTATAGGAGCAATGAATCGATTTTTCATTATAATAAAATAATTTTTTCGTGAAAAATAAAATCTTGTATGCACCACGTGCGTTACTAGATCGCGCGTTAGGATCTATATAACGCACTTGGTACATGAATAACTATTAACATCCATGCGTTATTTCTGACAGATCCTGTTTATTATGGCATATAACAGAAACAATAGCTTATATTAGAACCTTTTGATAACAAACAATAATTATTCACAAATGAAACAAAGACAATTTAGAATTCTAATATTAGGACACATAAAATTATCGTATACCTATTCAGTGGCGCCGACTTATTAAAAATATTGGGGGTTCCATACCGGGGGTCTTGCCCCGGGAAATATTGAGTTTTAAAGTTTTTTAAAGCATTTTAGAGTCATATGATCAACATCAGAACCCCGAAAACTCGACTCTCGACAACTCAACACAATATTGCTGTCACAAAGTAATAGCACTTTGATGAGTGAAAATTTATCATTCTGTATGTATTTAGTTCTCTATTTTATAAAGATTTTTAATATTGTTTTAAATGCCATTATTAGGGCTAGAGTGTCTTTAGAAAGATGCAAATGTCGATTGTCCAGTCTAACTAATAATTTTCTTAAATTATTGGGGGGGCACCGCCCCCAAACTAATTTTTGAGGGGGTCACGGGCCCCCTCAGGCCCCATGGAGTCAGCGCCACAGTACCTATTATACGATTATGTTAGATCTTTTTCATTGGATAATGGAAAGTTTTATTCAGAAACGATAACTTATGAATTCCATGTGTGAAATATTGTATTATTTTTTTGAAATCGAATACACACGTAATTCCATCATATATTTGAATACACATGCTTTAGCATAAATCGAGAAAACATTTACGTTCGCCTGACACCTACAATTTTTTTTTTGGACTCAGAATTTTTAGATTAAGTAATAACTGAAAGTACCTAGTTCAGACGGCGCCAGTAAGATTTTTAAAGCATCTATTTTTAAATAAAATGAATTTAAAGTTTTGATTAAAAATATACTTACATTCGAATAGTTTGTCCCTTTTTTGAATATAAATACATTGCAGATATAACAAGAAAGAGACAGAAGAATACTGATGTTGTAATTATCCAGATATTTGAACTACTTTTTCCTAAAAATCACATAAATTATTTATTTCAGTTAAATATGTAATGAATAATTAATATTTATACCTGTTTTTATAAAACTATATATATCCCTGTAAGTATTATCTGTTAGTCCTCTAGTTACTAGGATATAATTGGTATCTTCAAGGAGATTATAACAGTATTTAAATTGACAGTTGGATGTGTCTCCAATAGAAAAGACAATTGTATTGATACTATCTGAAAAAATGGTCGGTATTATCGCATTTATGCATTATTACCCCGAGGCGAAGCTAAAGGGGTTATAAGTCTCACGACAAAAAGTTGGTAACTGGCCCGATTTTGAAAATTCCAACGGATATCGATAAAACACATATGATTTCATTAGGGAATTTGAATTCCCAATTTTTACCAACGAAGAATAAAAAATATAGCGTTTTTTAGATAGGCATTACGACATGAAATAGGACCGCATTATGCGTCTATAATGTTTTATAACAAAATTCCAGATGGGTTCAAGTCCTGCAGGATAAATCAATTTAAGGGAAATTTATTTAAATATTTATGTGATATTGAGCCGTACTCATTAAGTGAGTACTTAAATTTTTAGTGTATTTTATTGTATGTTTTAAAACTAATGTAATTTTTAACACGATTGTGATATTTTTGTATTTTATTTTAAGTAAATAATTTGACGTGAGTACTTAATTATGTAATTAAAACTCAAATAAAGCTCGCTCTCTCTCTCTCTCTCTCTCACATGCGCATGCGCCAAGGTCGATATGTACGAAGTCCTACAAAACATGCGTCGAAGTGCTCTGTGTGCCACGGTAACCAAGCGACGTTGATAGCTTAAGCTTGATTCTGCGTCTGTGTCTGCTCCCCATCCATAGAGATATCTTATCAATTTGATTCATAATTTGCAGCAAAATGAGCCGGGATAGGATATTCAAATTCGACAGTCAAACAATGAATTTTTTTGCTTAATTTTCACGGATTTTATTCGTAATATCGACTTATTAATACATTTATTGCAATTTTCCTTCATTTCATTCGTAAAATCGACTTTCATTGTTATTTAATTTATATAATAGGTACATTCAAAAAATATTGACGACATGCATATGCGCCGAGGGGTTTTATCATTCCTAGTGCTACGCAGTAGGGTGTCCTTCATTTATTTTGTACAGTTTTCATGGATTTGATTGGTAAATATTTCGAATATCGCAACAAGTATTTGCAGAGCGCGCTCTCGTGAGTATGTGTTTTTTTAAAACACTATCTTAGTGTGCTCTGGAATTACACGCCAGACGCCACAGTTGCAGAATAAACATCTTCCTGTCAGGAGTTACGTATTTTCGCGACGGAATTCTGCATTTTCGATCTAAACGGTGACTTGGTGGCCAATATTCTTGGAGATGGCGTGATTTGTATTGGGGAACAATAATATATAATTGAATTAACATAATATGTTAATTCAATCCGAGTCCAATGAGCTGCACTGAAGAGGTATACTTAATAAGAACGAAACAGCTGTATGCAGATTTTGAGTGGGGGTGACTTGACGTTTTCACCGTTAGATTGTGAACGCAGATTTCGCGTCACGGTATAGGGTAAACTGGGGGAATTTCGGCCCTGGAGGAAATTCCGGACATCAAATGTCTCGTTGCTGTATCTCCCTCCACAAACGTGGCATCATCCATTACACTGTATTTTAACTCGCCAATTCAGTGTTTGTTGGTAATTTCGTCGGAATAGATCTATTGAAATTTTAGTAGTAGATTTAAGAAAGTGAAGGGTAGTGTTATAACGGTCGAAATATTTTAAAGGTATGTATAGATTTCAAAAACTTCATAAATCGTGTTGTTATTTATTTCAGTGGGCAGGTTGTTTAAAATACATTGTTTCTGTGATTTTAAAATTTCACTTAACTTTACTGTTTATTTTTTTGAATATGACTAAAAATGTTTATACATATGGGGTAATACCGACATGTCTTTATGGGGAAATATCGGCCTGGCCGGAATTACCCACAACAAAATAACTATTTTATTTTTCATATTTTTTTCAGATGCCCCGCAAATATACAAGAAAATCTGCTAAAGCGTCTTTTACACAAGAAAAGTTAAGATTGGCCTTACAAGAAATTGAAAATGGACGGAGTTTAAGGCAAGTGGCAAATGCTTTTGGCATAGCGAGATCTACATTGCAGGATCCTCGTAGAGCCGGAACTGTTTCAAAACCATCTCTAGGACGAAAACCAGTTTTTAGTAAAGCTGAGGAAGAAGAACTTACTAGACAAATTATTAAACTTTCGCAGTTGTATTATGGTATTACTCCGTTAGAAGTAAAGCGGTGTGCTTATAACTATGCAAGAAAAAGGAATGGAAAGTTCACAAAGCAAAATTCCTCAACACGGGACCTCATTTGTAGAACTACTGGAACCAGTCCCAGGATGTTCGAAATATCCTACTAAAAAAGGAAGAGACAAACAGCATTCAGAGATTTTCACGTCTACTCCCATGAAAGCTGTTATGGAAGAGAAGGAGAAAAAGAAACAAGATCGAATAGAAAAAAAAAGAAAAAGGGGACAAAATTAAGAAAGTTACACGAAATATTGTGAATGAAAGTGGCTTAGTTAGCCAGGTTATTGTCGAAAAAAGAAAACTACCAGAAATGCGAGAAAAGAAAAATCGAAAAGCAAAAATGGCGAGGTATCAACCAGAAGAACAAGAGTACTCAGAAGAAGAGAATGAAGAAATTAATGATATTAATGAAGACATATGTCTTATATGTGGCGAATTTGGAAAAATAGGGAGCTATGGATACAATGTACCATATGTGAAGAATGGGCACACAAAGAGTGCACTGATTTTAATAGTCAAAATTGGTTATGTGATTTTTGCCAATAAGTTTTCATCGAGGGCCGGTATTACCCCCATGACGCGGATAAAACCGGACAGTATTCAGTTATATACTATGTGTTGTAGAACATTTGTTTCGTTGTTTTGAGTTATTTTGATTACATTTTGTGTTAGAATATGTATTTTATTTGTTTGTTAATAAATATCATGATCTTATCTTAACAACTTTTATGGCAACTTGACATTTTCCTTAGGCGGCCGGAATTCCCCCTGTTTACCCTACATATAACCAGCTCCCTTGGAAAGTTGTTTGATAATTTTTGGAATGAAGTTATTTACGGCAGGCTTGGAGGAGATAGGAATTTTACTGCGTGACCAAACTGAAAAATATGTGAGACTTAAACCGTGACGGAAGTGACGACACACAAGCGAATATTGTATACCTTTCTCTTTCTACCTCTTTCTTTCCGTTTTCTCATCCCTTCTCTTTCTGATACCACTCCGCCACGCCAATCGCCAATGCATAGTATACCGGGTGTAAATGGGTGATGGGCCACCCCTATAACTTTTCAATGGATACTTCGATTTTATTGAAATGTGGGTGGTTTATCTCAAACATAATTTTGAGTTTTTTCACATAAAAAATCAATATGGCTGACTTCCGGTTTCACAGAAAACGATATAAAAATTAAAAATTCAAATGGAACACCCTATATAAATTTTTCATATTTTAGTTCTGAGGCTTCAAATATATACATTCCATCTGTCAAAATATTTTATCATATTTCGTACACAGGGTCGGTCTCAGGAACAAAGGGAACTAATAAGAATAAGATTTTTAATAAATACTTCGTTATTTAGGAATTGAGAAAACTGATGTGTGAATCATTTTTAAGGAATTTGAAGGAGCTTTTTGATATACAGGGTGGCCCATGTGTGTTTCTATTTAAAAAACTGAGTTTTGGTTCGAAAAAGAATTTAATCGTTAACAAACTTCACGAAAATGAATTTTTTGCAGAATTATTACTTTGGGCGATATTTTAAATCAATTATCTATGATTTAGATGACGTCGCAGCTATCTACGATAAAAAAAACAAAATGAAAAACAAAATTGAAACGGCGCTAGAATTGACATTTGACAGATGAAATGTAGGGGAAGGGTGGGCATAATGGCCACTGCGGGCAAAGTTGCCACTTGAATTTTTCTTCCCTGTATAGTGCTGAAGCCTCGCGGCAAAAGTCTCAACTATTCGCCCGGCAGCCGTTGTTATTGTGTTGTAGTTTGGTGCCCCTCAGACGCAAGTTCACCGAGATATCGCAAAATTTCCAGAGAAAGAATGACGATCTCTATGATGATGATGATGAAGGCAACATCAGCGACGTCGATTGTTTATTCTGTGGTGATTTTTACTCGAAAACTAAGGACAACGAAGGCTGGATTAGATGTTCTTGGTGCCTCTGGGCTCACGAAGTCTGCACAGGAGTCGAAGAGGAGGACGATGAGTTTATTTGTGATTTATGTAAATACCAGTAATTTCATAGTTTCACATACTTTAAGTTATGCCTATTTTTGTTTAAAACCCTAATACAATCGTTTTGAGTTCTGAAAGTAAATGCGTTTTATTTTTTCCATACAACCTAAATCCATTTAGGCAGTGGCCACTTTGCCCTACCTAGTGGCCTGAAGTGGCCACTTTGACAGCTTTTGGTAAAGTCAAAATTTTGTACAAATAAGTTTAAAAATCTAGTTGTTTTTTATTTTTGAATTAGGCCTAAGTAACCATACTCAATGTTGAAGGGATTTTTAAAATGTTTCAAAAAAGTTTAGGGGTGGAAAATAATAGATGTTCCTTAGGGTGGCCACTATGCCCACCCCTCCCCTATGTATTTGAAGCCTCAGAATTGAAATATGTAAAAATATATAGGGTGTTCTATTTAAATTTTTAATTTTCATATCGTTTTCTGTGAAACCGGAAGTCAGCCATATTGATTTTGTATGTGAAAAAATTCAAAATTATGTCTAAGATAAACCACCCAAATTTCAATAAAATCGAAGAATCCATTAAAAAGTTATAGGGGTGGCCCATCACTCATTTACACCCCGTATACCAGCGATACTCAAACTGCGGCCCACGGGCCCCATGCGGCCCGCTAGGCTTTTGAAAGTGGCTCACCCGTTTTAACTTATTAACCTATTAACTATTTAAATTCCCGAGAAAATAATAGGCGCAGTTTTTTTCTTTACGTCAAGAAATAATGCTGTTTTTACAGCAAAATGATAAAAATTATCCTGAACTGCAAAATAACAACACCACCATTTGTTAGCTTTTCTATGCGACATAACTGAGAAACTCACAGCCTTAATCGAAGCTTGCAAGGTGAAAACAAAATAATTTCACAAATGGCAAAAATAATATTTGCTTTCATAGAAAAACTAAGTATTTATTACGAAGAATTTCAAAACAAATTACTTCAAAATTTTCGAACACTTACAAGTTAGTGTTACACAGGACTGTATTGATATTTTCGAAGAAAACTGTTTGATAATTTCAAATTATATATCTGCACTATCAGACGAATTTAAAGGGAGATTTAAAAAAAATTCAAAATTTGCTACTGCTTGTAGAAAAATTATGGTACCTAGAGCCGATAAGTATTTCACAATTGGCTTCAGTTTTGGATTGTAATAATTATGCAGACTTGTTTGACGAGTTCATTGAAATGAAGAATGATACAAAGTTATTTTTAAAGAGACGAGAGAGAATATGGATTAGGTACGCTGAATTTTGGACAATAGTGTCCGAACAATTTAAGACTGTGAAAAAATGTGATCCAATTCTGCTTACGTTGCTTTGCATCAACATATCTTTGTGAATCATCTTATTCCAAAATGAAATATGCAAAGAACGTATATAGAAACCGACTTACGGATTCTCATTTCGATGACATCAAAATGTTCCCAATATGATAAATAAGCAATTGAACGTAATAGGTTTTTTACCAACACCTAAATAACAGATGTGATTTATGTAAGTAGCGGCCCGTACGACACAATTAAAATCTGAAAGTGGCCCAAGAAAAAAAAAGTTTGAGTATGACTGGTATATACTCATGAATTCATGTACAAGCAACGCGAAAACGTCATGAGCCGTCGCGGTACGCCTGGGAGATGAGGAAAATCGAAATAATTTTGTATAAGTTATATGCATAAAAGAACAAATTACGACAGGAATCAGATTGGTATAATGAAAAGATAAATCTTTACAAATTTGTTCCATAAAATAATCACTACGTATAGTAGGTTTATTTTCCATTATATAGCGTGGCGATACGTTACACTCTCGTTATATACACTCTTGCGTCTGAATTTTTAATTTTACGGTGTATTGACGGCTGAGTGGTCTGAGTACTGAACGCAGGTGCCGTATTTCTGGGCTCGAATCCCAGCTCCTGACTTTTTTTATTTACAATCTCGTAGGAGCTTTTGGCCTCAAATTTTAATATTAATTATTTCAACTTGAATTAATATAAGTTATCACTTCTGTCGTGCGCCCCGACACGCACATGTTTCGTTTTGGCAAATTGTGGTCCTTCTATATTATCCGAAGGAACTTCGTTCCTATACCTGGTGTCCCATGACACCGTTTCTTTTTAAATTGAGGCGTTGACTATGAAAAGGAGGTAAGTGCCAAAACTTAAATTTTCCAGGAGGAGCAAAAAACCAAATTGATATATGAATAAAGAACAAGAACGCACCTTTTGGAGTAGAAAATGTACATGCAAACATTATGTAACCAACCTCCTTTTAAAAAAGATATTTATGCCCTGGCTAGCAGGGAGATTGGTTAACATATAAAGGTTCTGGTTTGTTTTCAATAATAATAACACAGCAGGTAAAATGTAAGGTATTTACTATCCTCTTAATACATGATTTGATGAGACTTATCTTTGTTTTAGTATATATATTCTGTAGACGTTTTTAGATGTTTATCTTGGGTGGATTGTTGCCTTCTGCCCTATCTTCGTCCCAAGTTCTTGGTAGCTCTAGCTGTGGGTTGTCAAGGTCGATGTTAGTCCCAGACAAGGTGTTTTCAAACTCCAGACCAAGTAGTTCTTAACTCCTGACCAAGTGGTTCTTAGCTCCAACCAAGTGGTTCTTAGCTCCTAACCAAGTGGTTCTTAGCTCCTGACCAAGTGGTTCTTAGCTCCTGACCAAGTGGTTCTTAGCTCCTGACCAAGTGGTTCTTAGCTCCTGACCAAGTGGCTAAAATAATTCGGGGCAAATCAACATAAAATCTCTAACTAAATATGTTCCAAGATATCTGTAGGGTATCGATGGCCAATTCAAACTAACATTTAGATTTATCTCAAGCAAAGATGCTAAGAAAGACAGCATATGTTCCAACATTAAACTGAACACAAGATATGAAAACGTGAAATTTGCCATCGCTAACCTACAAAAATCTTGTTTTAAATTGAACGAATGAAATAAGCAAATAAAATAAAGATACTTTAATTTAAGAAATGTAAGATGATTATTTCAATATTGAAGGATAAATAATTTAATATAGATAAATGAAAAAAATATGAAATGGCGGAAAAATGGAATAAGAAATCAATTCAGATTTTCAAGATAATGCATTAATACGAAATAGATATAATTCTTCTCACAACTTACCGTCTAGTATCAGACGCCACACAGATACTTAATAAATTTCTAATAAACTATAATACTATATTTACTAGATATGAATATAATTTCAATTACCAACGGTGCTATTTGTTCAACAGTTAATTTGCGAGAGAGCGGTATGAGATTCTTCACGTTCAGATTCAACTCTCTCTCCCTACTTTCTTGATGCGCAGGTCATTAACCATAAAGAACAAAAGTGAAACTTGAAATCACGGTATCTAAATGAACAATTCATTACAAAATGCAGTGGCTACAGTCACTCGGTTAATTGACCCGTTACAATTGTTAGATAATAATGTAAAAAAAAGATTCAAAGATTATTTACAAATATCTTTATAAATGTATGATGAACCCATGCTGCGGCACTTGTCACCTTTGCAAAGCAAACAGTCATTCTTTTTTTTTTATTTATTCAAGTACTCTAAGAGATAACAAGATCCTAATGAGTATAACATGTAAGATTGTATGAGTGACATGCATGTCCTAATATTTTAGTAACTTATATAAATTTTTTTAACTTAAATAACTATTGTAGTCGGAGGAAGGGATCACTTTTTACAAATCATAGGTTCTCTAGGAGGAGTTTTTTCATCTTTCTATTGGAACTGTCAATAGACGGACTGTTTTTAATATGTTCGGGAATTTTGTTGAACCATTGTAGAGCTTGAAATGTAGTCCTTTTTTTCCCAACATTAGTTGCATTTGGTAGTATGTGGAAATGTTGATTTGTTCTCGTGTTGTAATGATGTATGTCACAATTTTGAGTTAGGTTGACTTCTGTTTCAGTTTGGTTGTTTTTGATTTTGTAAATAATTTTGACACTATCCAGTTTAACTATATCAGGGACTTTCAAAATTTTTAGATCTTTGTAAAGCATTGTTGTATTTGTCCTATATGGAAAATAAAATAAAGTTTTAACTATTTTATTCTGGGCTATTTGTAATCTATTGATATATTGTTGTATTGCTTGGCCCCAAAAAGCAGCTAAGTAAATCAGATGTGAATACACATTCGAATAGTAAATTTGGAATTTAGTTTTTTTGTTGAACTTCATGGCACTGTTTTTCAGGTGATAACATAGATAGTTCTGTTGCCACCAGCGGCATCTTGTGACACCGCTCAAAACTAAACGAGAGGTGATAGGCACTTACCTCCTTTTCAACACTATTGGCATTGGCATTTAGAATCGTTTCAGTTAAAAAAATAATTTTCGGCAATTTTGGCACTTACCTCCTTTTCAATGTCAACGCCTCAATTATAGGGAAAACATAATAAGCGATACGCCCCCTACCGGTGTCGAATATTACTAGAGCATGGGAGATAGATTGCTTTGTTTACATCTGTTTACGTGTATTTTATATGAGAAGTTGTTGAGTTTTAATTGTATTTTGGATCGTTTACAAACGTTCAGAAGTGATGAATCACTATTGTTGTGTATTATATTGTTCATATTGGGCAAAAAAAAAACCGAATATAGCTTATATACCTTTCCGAAAGCTGGACAATTCAAAGTTACATTCCAAACAAAGTTGGGAAACAAGGAAATGATGGACAGAAGAAAGGTGTGGATTCATAACTTGAAGATTGAAAAAAATTGTCTGAACATAAGAGAGTTGTTCTTTACAGTTTACTGAGAATAATTATTTTCCCTGCAGTAAGTGTGTGGATTTTTCCATATAGAATTATACCAACTAATGATGTGCAATTTTCAGCTAACCGAAAACGTAGAGTTTTTGAAGTCCAATGCTATTCCAACGAAAAATCTTCCACTTTTATCGGAATCTGAACCTGGGCCATCATCCAGAGATTCTAGATTATTGTATTTTCTTTCATGTAACAACCAGAGATACTATTAAAATAATAATAACAAATGATGTTTATTTGCACAACCAAAATAACAGTTTATCATAACATCAAGAATATGAAATAAATCTGGACTCTATAGCTAGGTAAAAACTAAAATATTCAATTATATAATCAGGACAACAGAGATTCTATCAAAAAAACCAGACTCTCAGAAGTCCACCGTACTTTTAGGATAGCTGTTATACGGCAGGGAAATTCAAAAAATATAATAACCTATTACGTTCAAACCATTTAAGCAGAGTATTCATATTAATTCTTCTTTTATTTCATGTTGTTTCTTTCAGTTTAGCTGGTAAGTACTTAGTTTTGTCCATTATACTCAAAAATTCTTCAGTTCGTAATGAAAGTAGACATGTCGGAGATGTTTTCTTGAAACTTTTGAAATTTTTTTTATTTTTTAAATAAATAGGTGTTCTATCATACAGCCTTTTCATGAGGTATACATAGTTCCTTCAACCAATTAATTTATTCGTCCTCTACTTTATTTTATTATTGATTCTCATGTTCAATGATAAAAACTCAGTGTAAATTTCAACTTGATGTAGGTAGGTTATCTACTGTTGAACAGAGATAAAATTGTCCTCAATCCAAACACAATATATCACAGGAAAATACAAAGTCCAAAAAAAATACAAATTACGACGATAAACGTTCGAAAACTCAAAACGAAATGAACGTAAATACCATTACAACCAATGTAAACAAACAGCTAATCTCCCATGCTCTAGTACCGATATTAGCCGTTCCTGCGCTACGATCTTAATTTCGGACGCCTATTGAAGAATTTTCCTTGACCACTATATGCGATAGTTTCATTATTTAGATATATTTTGGTTATTTATTTCTGAATTAAATATGATGTTTGTAACAGTTTGAATGTTTGATAGTTTGATATACATACCGTTGAAAGGATTCCAGTAATTTCGTGTGAGTTGAATAATGTCATTTTTGTTGCCATTATAAAGTACTGTCTCATTTGCCGAAGGCCAGCTTTCATTCCATTCGCCATAATGAAATTTTCTTGGTTTCGCAGATCCATTTGTTGGCATCAGAATAATAGCATAATACATAACATTTCCGTTGCTGTTGTTGAACATATTCTTTTTTAAAATTGAATTTATTCGAGTTGGATTTTCGTCGTTTATTTCGTAATTTATCCCTGCAGGATTTGCTGGAGGCACTGAGGAAAAATTCAGTATTGATACATATATTATCACAGATTGATTCGATCATGAATTTATTGAATGTGTTTTTATCCCATTTGAGTTTTCTATCTGAAAATTTTTATATTTTGTTACATTCGTAAATTCGAACTATTCTTTCGACAAATTTATGTTTGCAAGGGTTACTTGAAGAACTAAATTTCCGAACAGTGTACAGGGGAGAACAAAAAAGAAATTTTCAACATTTTTTTTTGCCTATATCTTTTTATTTTAGGAGTTTTTTTTAAACAAGTTGTCACTTTGCCATTTCAATCTTTTGTGTGCTATCTAAATATCTGAATAAAAATTATATATAGGGTATCGTACACATTGGGCCACGCTCAACTTTTCATTTTCAAATACGGACCTGTATTTTTTATCGCATTTGTTTCAAATTCCAAGATTCATGTTTCCTATTGGCGTTTTATTTTTATCTAAATCATAAAGTATTTTTCACTTTATTCAGATATTCTGAAAGGCTACAAAAAGTTGCTTTTGAAAAGTGGCAAAAGAAAAAAAAAATCTTCATTAAATAAAAAGATATAGGTAAAAGCAGAATTTCGAAATCTTTGATTTTTCCTGTATAACTCCAGAACTAAAGAAGGTAGGTCAGATTTTTCTTATTCATATAATTAACCACTGAAATACGCTACTTTGCCCCCACATTTAAATTACCGTTATCGAAATCCCCATGCATAGACTCGAAATTGAATAGCCCTGTATAATATATATATATATATATATATATATATATATATATATACTAGGACGGTTATTAGAAAAATCGAAATTTATCTAACAATAGTGAGGGATTTGTTGGAATAGTTTCAAATTTTCGAATAAATGTCTTGGTATTCGGTTAATTCACACACGTTTCTTATCCACGAAAATTATTTCTTACATGTTTGTATATATATATATATATATATATATATATATATATATATATATATATATATATATATATATATATATATATATAGGCAGTAGAAAACCTTACCTCCTGCAATTGTTTTGATAGTATTTGTTGGTGTAACTATGGAATAGTGGTTTTCTGTGATCACAGAAATTGCAAATGAATAAGTGTATTCAGCGTTCTTCAAAGTTATTTCTCTAAACGTTTGAGAAATATTTACTTCTTCATACGTGAAATCATCATCTCGATATCCATCTCTAGATCCAGAGTACTTTAATGAATATGATACAAATGGTCCGTTAGTATTACAGGGTTTCTTGAATGACAGTGTCACGTTATACTCGTATATTTCTTCAGTGATGCTATGACCTGACGTTATTACTGATATATTACGCACTGGCGTAGATTCTGAAAGATAAATAGTTATTTTATCTACCCATAGTGTAATGTGAAACATTAAGTCACTCTATCGAGTGTAATGACATCATTCATCCACTAGTGAGATAAAGTAAATGAAAATAATTTTTTCTACGAGCTGGCGGAAAATTGAATTTTCCACACACATTTTAGTGTGTCCGCTACGCGTCGTTCGGTGAACGGCAGACTCGTGCGGAAAAATTCATTTTCCGCACTTGTTAGGTAAATAGCTATTTTTCTACGAGCGTGTGGAAAAGTGCACTTTTCGCAGACATTTCAGTGTGGACAATGGTGATTCCACTTTAGGCCGGCCGCACATTTACTACAATCGGATCCGATTGTCTGAAACGATTGTCGGATCAGGGCGTCTGACGCTCAGAATACTTTCATACGATCATATCGCACACCTACGATCAGATATCGGATCGGACGTTCGACTCGGATGCAAGAGCAGTGCGTCCTACCAAACGGACCGATAAAAAGTCTGATCCGACAACCGGAAGGCAAGCCGTGCATTGTTCTTGCATAGTCTACCGCAAACATGCGATTATTTCTGTCAGTTTTTGACAGTGAGTATAGAGAAAGGAATTGTCAAACCATGTGCTATAATGAAAATTTGATTACCACGGTCGGAAAATATCCCTGCTTGTGATCGGACGTATTTTGTCGGCAGTGTGCGTTAGTCCAAAGTGTTTGAATACTTCGTTAACGTGCTTTAGAATCACATACGCCACTGTTTCAGGGTAAACATCTTTATGAAAGGAAGTATTTGTTCTCTCGAAGGAATTTTGCATTTTTAGTCTAAACAGTGAATTGTTGGTCCCCAATATCTGTGGAGGGAGAGCGCTCTGGGTTGTTATCCAGACAGTGTTACCGACCACGATTTTTATTGGGGAACAATTAGAAAAAGGTTAACCCACTCCAGGTCAAGTAAGCTGTAGTGAAGAAATCTAATAAAATGCTGTATGCAGATTTTAAGTAAGGGTGACTTAACGTTTTCTATTCGGATTGTAAAATTAGATTTCGCGTTTATAACCAGCTCCCTTGAAAGACTGTTTGATAATTTTTGAAGAATTTTCCTTGTTCACTTTATGTATTATATGTTAGGGCGTTTGCCCATAGGACGGTAACGGCGCGATTTGCCGCGCGCGATAAATCGTACGCGATATCGCAACGACCAAAATTCACAAATTTGTCATACAATGAATGCAACGGTCGCCCACTGGTTAAAAAAAATGCCGCGACGGTTTTGAATATCGTCGCAGCAGGACGTTTCCGCACAAACCCGCGATTTGGTGGTCAAAAATCGCGCGACTTCGTGTCGCCTGACTTTTGAACGCCTATAGGATTAAATGATGTCTAGCCGACACGACGAAATTACCAACGATATTTTCAGTGCTGTGAATATCTAAAATTATAATTGAAACCAGTTTCGCACGATATATACCACGTAGTGGGCGAGCACTCAGCGGATGCGGCGTGATATATCGCGCGCGGCAAATCGTGCCGTTACCGTCCTGTGGGCAAACTCCCTTAGAATACACAATTTAAAATTCAATCACTAATTCTTTTGTTTCTATAGAATAAGAAAATATTTCAGACTACATATATGCAAACTAATTACCAGTAGATGTAGTTGTTACATTCTCATAGTCCGAATATTCACTTGTTCCAGCTGAAGTCCATGCTCTTGTTCTTATTTGGTAATTATAATCAGGCAATCCTTCCTCGAATTGCGAGAAGGTGTCATTGGAATCGAAAGTAAATTCTTGTTTGAGGTTGACATTGCATTCTTTATCAGTTGATACGACATGATTAGGTTTGAGAACCTTTATTTCAACATCATATTTTGATATTGTTCCATAAAAATCTTCAGGTTCTTTCCAGTTGATTTTGAAACCAGAACTGGTAATATGATTGATAACTAACGTTGTTGGTTTGGAAGGACCTAAAATTTCAAAAGGTATCGTAATCAAAAATCTGGTATGATATAAAAAAACGCGTAAGTAGAAGAACTGCGTCACCAAGGTAGTATTTTTACCTCATTTTTATTCCTTTTTACATGGATTAGTCAATCTAGAGGTGCTATGAAGGTGGGCAAAACCTTGAAATCACGAAAAAACATGAAATATTTAAATTAAAATGGCGGTGCTTAAGAAAACAAGTTACCAACGCCACATAAGTGCGCGTAAAGCGGGACTTCTAAACGACAAACTGGTAACAAACGTAAAGTGGCTTTGAAAATATATGATTTAATGAATATGGCATGAGACGTATAATACAGCAAGTATAATTTACATATTTACAATGTCTAGGTCAAATTGTAAAGCGTTAAAATTGAGGCTGCGGTGTTTCCAACTTCCAAACTTAATGACAGTAGAAGGTTATGTGCGTATAGGACAAACTTAGAAAAATTAATTAAACTGGAAGTAACTCATTTAAATTTCTTTTTGATAAGCTTTAATAATAATTTGAAATGTTTTCTCTACTTTTTACCGTTCTCGAGATACCTTAGATCACGTGATCGACCTGAAGATCATAGGTCATCGGAGTTTTCGACTTTAAGGGTATATCGACCATCCCGGTTCAGAAACTGGTGAGAGCTAAGCTGTAACTCTTACCGTTCCTCCGCTGAAGCATGCGTACAGACGGACAGACAAAGCCGTTGTAAAAGACTCCTACTTTTACGTTTAGAAGTCTAAAATTAACAGCCAAAAATGCTCTCTTAATAGAGAGATATCGGTAAAACGAATAGCGCCTGTGAACGTTATTAACGTCATGCGGTATTGGTTTTACGTCAAGCGGTATTTTAGTTTTATTTAACAGTTATCGGCAGCGATGTTTTACCGTGCCCTAATTCACAGAACCCGCGCTATTCGAAAATGTGACTTAACCTTTTAACCTAGCTTTATGCTTTGTCTTTTGTTTGTCTTGTCAGTTTTTATGTTTTTAATTGAATTTGTGCGTTTGCCTTAGCCATATCCGAGGTTTTTTTGAATTATTATTGTTCCAATAAAAGACGAAAATTATATTTGTTATTATTTTCAATCCTTTTTCCTAACTTCCACTAGAATCTCTGTAATGGATGAAGATCTTGAAGTGATAATTATTGGTGGTGAAAATAATTAAGACATTGAAGCCGCTACTTTGATGAACATTATAAGGGATCAACAAGATATTGATGCCCAACAGCGTTTTTCGTCAGACAAAGTTCCAGGTGAAGACTAAATTTTTGTTTAGGTTTGAGAAAGATGATATTTACAGATTGTATCACGCTCTACAGATCCCAGAGTTCGTATTTTATTAATTTGCCATTACTTAAAAATCAAATGAAGGAATTAAAACAGTCGTACGTTTATATTAGTAGTAAGTACAAAAAAAACAACAAAGATACATAACCTTAAACTTAAAAAAAAACGCTGCGCATGCCTGGCATGTTAATTTGTTAGGCGCTATTTCAAATACCGTCTGTGGTTATGCTCAGTAAATTACGGCTGGCGGTAACGTTATTTAGGGACGTTGCGTTAAGAATCGAATCGCGCATAGGTTAAATGTCAAAATACGTATGCTCTAATACTGCCTGACGCTATTTGGGTTACCGAAATACTTTATCCCCGTATAAAATTTCAAACCTGTAACTCAATGTGCAAAGGCTGTGGAAGTTTGCAATACCTCAAAACGGAAATATCATAAATTTCAACACAAAAATGGCGTTGGTTAGAGAAAAAGGTTTATACCACAAAAAAGGCGGTTGTCTTACATGAACTTTTTTCACGTATAAATTTTTTACTCTCTAACTGAATTTGGAGGTTATTCTAGGAAGCAAAAATTCTTCAAAACATGTTTTCAGCCCTAGAAGGTTGAATTCCGGAAATGTTGCTCACAGTGGCGTATTAAGAAATATTTACATTTTTTGTTGTTGTTTGTTAAATAGTTATGGGTCGAGTCCTGAATTTCAAGCTCTCTCTTTCAAAATTGATATAACTCTTAATTATGTTTTAATAAAAATAAGACCAGAAGAAGTGTTATAAAGGAATTCAGTTTATTAACTACTATGGTTGAATTTTATTCATACAAAAGGCGTTTTGGCAGGGAGGGGGTATTTAGAAATCCAACCCTCCCCATTACTACGCCACTGGTTGCTCATGATTAATTTCCACATTTTTTTTCCGCTCAGGTACATGTTAATTTTCATTATTCGCCAAGTGATAAGATGGGTTCATTGATTTGTTGTTTTAGAGAAAAACTGAACTTAAATAAATTCAGTTATAAATTGGGTTTCTGAAAAAAAAATTGTGATAAAACGAAAGATCATATATACGTTTTATAACAAAACTGTCTTTAGGTTTTTTTGGCTCTAATTAAAAATTTATATTAAATCAGAAATAAATTTTTGAATCCAGAACCGAAAACACGCCAACAGTTAGCGCGTGTGACGTCACAATGTTAATTTCTACTCATCGTAGCACACAGCTGATAAAATGGTCTGGCTTTTAATCAATTCAATCTTGTTGTTAGCGTCAATTTATTAATAAACAAATCTAAAATATCAAACCTAAAATGTTATAGTGATTGCTTCGTACCATGTTTTTAAATGTTCCACATGATGTTATACATCATATACATCATCAGAATTAGCCTTTCTTCTTCAAGTGCCTTACCCGGTTTTGGGTGTGGGCGACCTTTCTACAACTATTCGTGTTGTGTGTGATACAGTGATATATGAATAGAAGGGAACTACGGGTTTTTCACTAAACCAATTATTGATACAAAAATTTGATGAAAAGGAAATTACTCACATCCATCTGGTGTAGTTTTCGAGGAACTGTTTATTTTACCAACGATATTTCCAGCCGTAATTGGCAATATTGAGTAATTGTATGTAGTTGATGCATTTAAATTCGGTACATTCAAATGGTATGATATATTTGTAACGTCGGTCTCATTGGAAAGAACCGAAAAATTTTCTAAGTAATCACTTCCTATTATTTCAATTTGAAAATTTTCCAGCTCTCCATTAGTATTCAATGGCAACTCCCATTTTAATACCAGGGTAGAATTATACGTTGTACCATTGCAGTGATTCGAAAATGTTTGTAAATCAGATGTAACATTGAAGGGTTCTGTGGAATCTGAAAATAAATTACAATTTTATTGAATGGTCTTGAATCACCCGATGATATTTAAGATATCTTTGAATAAAGCAATATGTCAAATAGTTGACAGAATCCGTCGTTACTACGTGATAATTTAACATGAATCATGATGAACAAAAACAAAACCTGAATATACAACGTTTATTATCACAAAATAATTTGAAAAGTATAAAAATGGGATTGCAATTTCGGCCACTAGACCATCATTGGGCAGATTGAGTTAAGAGCTAAATACATAATTATAGTTTTGACGCTAAGAATTATGACATTCGAATAGTTATTTATGTACCAAATGCGTTATATAGATCCTAACGCCCGATGAGCGTTAGGACCTAGTAACGCACGTGGTGCATACAAGATTTTATTTATCACGAAAAAATTATTTTATTATAATGAAAAATCGATTTTAAAATCGGTTCATTGCTCCTATACTTTCCATTTTCCTTCTCATAGTAGGCATGTCATTTGTTGATATTTTGACGTTTGTGAATATTTTTGTCATCATATTCAGTGAATGTCATTGCTGCTTTTTTTTGTGTAGTCTTATAGAAACAATGGAAATGAAAACGAATTTACCCAAGAATATCATAGAAAATGCAGCCAAAGCTGCGAATAATTAATTGCCGGAGAAATCCAGAATCGTATACGACAAGGATTATGAAGTATTGAATCAATGAAAGTCGCTTCATTTCTCCTCGTACAATGAGCGGGCGTTATGATCCATAATGCCCGCTCATAACGACCTAGAGCATAATGAGTGTGTTTATAGCAACCGTATCTAAGGTAAAATCAACAAATAATATTCAAGTGAAAAATGAAGTATATGTACGGGAATGTATGTAAGGGAATGTATCCCGATTTCTATGCAATTAATACAGAATCGAACTGAAAAATAGAAAAATATTATTCTTTGTTGAAATAAGCTGAAATGAGATTCTAGTGGAGTGTAAAATAAGCTGCTCTCATTTACTTCTTTTGAAACTTTTGTTCTTAGAACAGATATTGATTATTGTTTGAATACACTAAATATAGGAGAATATATTAAGTAAATCTGGTCGTTCAGCAACATATCGCCTTTTGCGTTACGATTGGAGTAATCAGCATATCACTATGGCTTATTTTTCTATTTTAGTCAAGATACATGAAATACCTGTTATTTTTTTTTTGCAAAGAAACTTTGAGGAAACGCCACGAAACATTTTTAGATTCGAGAATAAATCTTGTTTACACGATAACAAGCGCAATTTTGAAGCAATGGGGTTGAAAGTTTTTAAATAGGTAGAGTCGCATGAAATCTTGGATGGGATTGTTTTTGATTCGAATTGGTTGAGGGGTTGACCCCCTGGGGGGGAAATAAATCTTGTTTACACGACCGAAGGTGCAATTTTGTAGCAATAGGGTTAAAAGTTTGTAGGTAGGTATTTTCGAAAGATATCTTGAATGGGATTGGTTTTGGTTCGAATTGGTTGGGGGGTTGACCCCCTGGGGTAAGAAATAAATCTTGTTTACATGATGAAGGGCGTGATTTTGGAGCAATAAGATTGAAAGTTTGAGTGTAGTTAGTTTCGTATGATATTTTGAATGGGATAGGTTTTAATGCGAATTGGAATGGATGGAATTGGTTTTGGTGCGAATTGGTTGGAGGTTGACCCCCAGGGGAGGAAATAAATCTTGTTTATACGATAGAAGGCGCAATTTTGGTACCATAGGGTTGAAACTTTTTAGGTAGGTAGTTTCGTACGATATCTTGGATGCTATTTATTTCTATATGAATTGGTTGAAGGGTTGACCCCCTGGGGGAAGAAATGAATCTTGTTGACACCATGAAGGGCGCAATTTTATAGAAATAGAGTTGAAAGTTTGTAAGTAGGGTAAGGTTGCTTAAGTCGTACCCCTTAAGAAAGAAATTGCATAAAAATTAGGATTTATCATATAAATAGAAATTAAATATGTTATCCAAAACTAGTGTCAATATAGTTCTTATTCATTATAACGAAATTAGAAAATCCATATGCTTTCACGTAAAATGAATCAAATCTTCAAAAACTCACATCGGTACGACTAAAGCAACCGGTATCTTAAGTCCTACCACCTATAGCCTAAGTCGTAACTTTCAAATTTCAAATTCAATTAAGCAACAATAATGATTAAAACGTATTTTTTATTGATCTCTTCACTTAACACAAAGGTATTAACATTAAGTACAAACATCACATATAAATTTTTTTGTTCTTTTGTCAACTCCAACACATACATCTTGGACCCATGATCTGCATTACAAACATTGAATCATGTTTCCCTCTCGATCTTCTCCACAAGTAAAACAGAACCAATCGCTTTTCCTTTTTTTAATTTTCAATGCTAAATCCTTTTTATTAATCACCGCGTTTCTTTTTCTCATCGCATTTTTTATGTTTTCTTAATTTTGCGTTGAAGTTATTTCGACTGACGAGGTAGAGGATCCACGGAACTCTCTGCTTTGGTTTATTATTGGAATAGAAGCTAAAATATTCAATTGCAGTTTTATTTGAGGCGTATCTGTGTCTACCTCATGGATTTCTTCACTTTCTTCTGTAGCCACTGCAGAAAGTTCTTCTTGATCATTATTGATTTCCAACTGAGGAGTGCGTAAAGAGTCCTATAATTTGTTTAACGCCTTGTCCATATCTTCTTATTTCCACTTATTATAAATTCGCTTTGTTTGCGTTGACATAATTATGGCCAACAAATAAAAATAAAAGCAACATCAGTTCACAATAGGAAAAAACAAGAAGTAATGTCTCAAGTCTACCAGTACGACTTAGGAACCTTATATGGGTACGACTCAAGACACGGCAAAATTTGAATTCAAAAGCAAAAATAACCTAACATTGAATGAAATTGACAATATTTCGTTTCGACCAAACGATTATGTGAATACTATTGAATTTATATTTAATGAGGAACATAATTTCATGAATAATTTACATGCAAGATCAACTACCAAACATATGCAGAAAATTATAAGAAAATTGAAATAAACTTACTTGATGATTGGACTTATAACGATGCTTGTTGTGGCGGACAATAATATATAATGCAACTTAGTTGACTCAAATGTATATCTCGTTGCAGTCGTATATGCTGTTGTTGCCGTAGTTTGTTCAAAATTCAAGTGGTACGAATTAAGCACTGGTACGATTTGAGCAACCTTACCCTACGTAGTTTCGTATAATGCCTTGGATGTGATTCGTTTTGGTGCGAATTGGTTGGGGGGTTGATCCCCCGGGGAGGAAATAAATATTGTTTACACATTAGAGAGCGCTTTTCTTCTTCAATTTCGAAAAAAATCATAATTTAATGAATATATTTTTCAAACTGTATACGTTAGAGTGAGTAATTACGTAACGCAATTTGGGGGGTGGGGGGGTCTTGCAAAACGTTACGATGCGTTACATAGGCGGGAGGGGGGTTCGAACAACGCGCTACGTGACATTGTTTTCTTATTGAAATAAAAAAAGGGAACTTAAATCACCCAAGTTGGGAACCCTTTTCATTCATGTTTTACGGGGAATCCCTCGATTGTATCCGTCAGTTTTATTCTGTTCTCCCAAGTTGGCAACCCTATCCGTTAATGTTTTATGGGATACCTCGACTGTATTCGTCGTAATTTTTTTTGTTCCCGTTGTCAGTTTTGGTTTACTGTTTTAAACACGTAATACACAGAAGCACATTGCTGTAGCCAGTATTGTAGAAGTGAGTTCATACTGTAATGTTCTCAAAAGAGGGAGATTTGCATCATCAGCTGTTTTTGCCCTAGAAAAGCTCTCATGCTGACTTGTGTGCCAAGTGTGCCATAAACTGCCAACGAAATTTAAAAAATGGCTAAAGAAAAACTAAAAATGGTATAGCGCTCACGTCCGTGACTCGAAATATTTTTTGCAAGTAATTAAATGCGCTTACGAATACTGCTGTCACTCTTGAGGAGTGCATTGAAATCATTCTTTCCGAATAATACTTTCTTGCCGCCAACCTGCCGATGCCAAATCCTTTATACCTCAAGCAAGCTCTCGGTACCTAGTCAGCTAAACAAAGAATAATGCAAGTTTTCACTACTTCTTGTGAGGTTGCCCGTTGATCTGTCGCCTCCTCAAGCAGATGCCGTGCGATTTCTTTTGACCATCAGTACAATTACTATATATATATTTATATATATATATATATATATATATATTTATTTATATATTTCTTTATATTTATATATATATATATTTATATATACAGTGCTTTCATGATGAAAGGAACAAATTCATTAAAAAATTAGGTTTCTATTTCATGTTAAAATCCTCGGACAGGTCGATTAGTATTTTTATTTGGGCAATTTTCGCATATATATATATATATATATATATATATATTTATAGAGATATATGAAATTGAGTTTTAGGTGCCAAGCATCATAAAAAGTCATGAAACGAAAAAATATCTTGGTCCTAGGTCCAACTTTGCTAATCGCACCGATTTTAATAAGCAGGTTCCCAAAGTGAAAATCATGCTAATAAGCTGAAATCTAATAATGCTTGAGAACAATAATGGTGGCTGAATCTAAAAATGTATGTAAGGACAGAGCCAATTCAGGAAAACGGCATAATTAAATGAAGATTAGCAATAGAAGTTTATTAGGACGAATTTGAGCCCATTTCAATATTTTACATTATGTATGATTATTTATTAAAAAACAATAAAATAAAAAATATAAGCATGTATTGCGAGTGAGAATACTCTTTTTTTGTTTATTATTAACGAAAACGCCATTTAAACAATAACATAGGTAGGTATTTTAGGGACTTTCAGGTACTTTGCGCAACATATTTGTGACTTTAAGTTAAAAATAGCCATTTGGGTGTTACGTAACGTTTAGGGAGGGGGAGGGGGTGTCCATGAAAACGTTACGGCGCGTTACATAGGGGGGAGGGAGGGTCAAAAATCTTTGATTTTGAAATTTGAAATTTGCGTTACGTAATACTTGAACGCCCCCTTATGAAAACCTGCTCTTCTAATGCAGCTCGCTGCGATTGAGTTTTTGTTCTTTATATTCTCATTGTATCTTTATATGTAAATGGGAATGATCCCGTATATATAATCTATTACTGTTAAGTAACAAAGTGAATAAATAAATAGATATGAAAAAAACTGAATGCTACAGGTTAAAATGTCCAAAAACAATTCGTCTAATCGTAATTAACTAGTACCCACAAGTGAAATTAATTACTATATTCAATTTAAAACTAAATATATAACATCAATTTCGAAAAGTACAAAATACCTACGAGAACTATTCGTAATGACTTGCTTGATTTCACTGGTACCATTTTCCTGTTCATTTCCTGCAACAACTTGAATCTCGTACAAGGTGTTTGGGGATGCTCCATGGACTAGGATTTTGTCATCACTGGCACCCTTACGATAGACAGTAATATTAAAGTCTGATGATCTAACGTAATGTTGAGGACCCTTATCCTCTATAATAATGTAATACACCTTGTTATATCCTGAAAAACTAGATGGCTCCTTCCATTCTATAGTGAAGTTATTTGCAGTGACATCGGTAATGATGAAATCTACTTTTGATGGAGCTGAAAATTGAACGAAGTTGGTAAGTATCAATTATTCACAAATTTAGTTATATCTAGTTTAGATATGAGTGGTTTAGAAAAATATGAAACTATATCGGTTGAGTTGAATAACTTTAACTGGAACATTTTTTAAATGCGTTCATTATCAATAAGTGTGATGTCTGGGAAGAATGTCTGTAATCGTAGTTCTGTTCTTCTAAAATTCAGAATGTGCGCTTTGTCAAAGATTGTATCTGTAGGGCTATACACAAGACACAGTAGGTAGTAGTTTTTATGATTATTGTTAATATCAGTGGTATAACTACTATTATTTTTTATACTCTCTAGTAGATACTTCAAAATAATCTTCTCTTTAAACTTTGGAAAAAATACATTCATTCTAACTCATGCAAAAGTGATAACGAAGCAATTCGATAAAATATATTAATTTTACTCCTCTTGAAAATGTTTTTCAGCAACAACTTTCTTTTGCAATATTTTTTTATAAATCTTCCATCTATGTCAAAACCAAAACAAGAAATTTTACAACAATATTTTGTTACAATGTTAACAGAATCCCTGGTGAGATGTGGACGTTAGTGATCATCAAAAAGATTCAGTGGTATATATATATATATATATATATATATATATATATATATATATATATATATATATACATATATATATATATATATATATATATATATATATATATATATATATATATATATATATATATATATATATATATATATGAATCTGAGAAAGATTCCGGGGTTCAATCCGATTGTTTCGAAAGTTTTGTTGGCGCTGAGAAGCACCGTTTGATACACTAACGGTGAATCAAATGGTGCCTCTCAGCTCCTACAAAACTTTCGAAACAATCGGATTGAACCCCGTAATCTTTCTTAGATTCATTCAAACATTCGACTAAACACACGATATAACATATCTCTATATCTATATTTATATATATATATATATATATATATATATATATATATATATATATATTATATATATATATATTTATATATAATAAATATATTATATAAATATATATATATATATATATATATACTTTATATATATATATATATATATATGAATATGGAGTTGGGTAATGACTGTGGTGTTGAGCCCATTAGTCGTTCGGTACCGTCGTTAGACTGTAGGACCGGTAAAATTTAAATAAAAAATAGGAAATGGGGGAAAGTGTAGATCTATTAATTTTGCTTTCGAGAATCAAAGCATGATCAAATATCAATTTCTGATTCATTCAATTCTATTTTCCAGAATTTAGGATACCTAAGTTTCATACCTATAAAAAACTAAAACTTCTCATTGTAGTAACTTCTAAAAACATATCTGGCCAATCCCGAAGTCATGCAACGAAAAAGTCAAGCAAAAAATACACACATACAGTGAAGAAGAAATAATCATAGAAAGACTAAATTAATGGAATATTGATTTTCAAATTTGATAATTACAAGTGATGTATTATTACTTTATGAAGATTTCATGCTCAATTGAAGAAACATTTTGTAATATATTGTAAATTAACATTGATTTCAAACCCCTACAACTAAAGTCAACCGTTATCGAAATGAAATTAACTTTTCATGAGAAATGGTTTCTGCAGATCAATTCAACTAGGGTGAAATTTATAAACACAGCTTATATATGGAAAATCATGTTGGTTTTTGAAATTATTCTATAGGGTTTTTTTTATAGTGAATAAAAGACTATTATTTTGGTATAATTGAAACAGTAAATACTCGGTATTTTCAAAAAGAACACCCTATATATTGATTCTTCGTTCTATCCCTTTTAAGATTTAAGGATCTTTCCAAATATCGTACCCTATAACTATTTTCGAAATAAAATTAATTTCACAAAAAATGGCTTCTCCATATCAATCAATTTGACTGCGGTAAAACTCAAGCTTATTTGAAGGATATATCATAGATACGTACTAATTTTTATTACAATAGAGGTTTTTATAATTTCCAGCTATTTTTTCAAATTATTCTACAGGGTGACCAAAGAAAATATTGATTTTGATCTTTCAATTAACAAGCTTTTACGAGGAACCCTTACTGATATACATTTACGACAAATGTTATTGATAAGGGAACCTTGAGGTACTTCCTCTGTCTCATGGCAACTGTGTTCAAAAGGCGCTATCGCAAAAGAATTTTTAAACACTGATATAGTTATTAACGTAACAAGGCCGATATGTAGCAAATAACGGATGAGGTTAGATATTGTAATCCGAGGCGCAGCCGAGGATTATAACTAACCGAATCCGTTATTTGCGTATCGGCCGTGTGTCGTTAAAAATTTTTCGTAATCCCGTTGAAAGATTATATTTTGATTCCGAAGAAAGAAAAAACCCCGTACCTCGCAATTCTAAAGAAAAATCCCAACGTCGTGCACTCTGTTGTCATGGAAAAGTTTGACAGTTTTATAAACAACGTCAGCTTTTTGTGTTCTCAAGTTCGCTTTAACGACGACCATGGATGAAATGAAGATGTATTATTAGCCTATGCGAAATGAAAATCAGAGGTTTATTCTCCCAACTCGCTGTGGACCAAGATTTCAATGTTGTTATTGTAAGCAGAATGATGTTTTGAAATAAATATTTGAACAAGTGATTTCTTAACGGCCGCCGGCCGTTAACACTGACTTTTCAATTGTCATCTGAATATCGTTAAATCAAAATAACAGTATGAGATTACGAAAAATCAAAATAACAGTATGGGATTACGAAAAAATAATTACTTACCGTCAGATAATGTTGTGATATTAAAATAATGTTGTATTGCTAATATATCATCATCGTTATTCAATTCTGCTTTGCAACTGTAATTCGTGAACGGTATAAGACCAGTTAAGATAATGCTGGTACTGAGACTGTCTGCTTCAGTTGTGTTTCTTAATACAGCAGATATATTATTTCCATTTGCAACTTCACAAGTTAACACTAATGTCAAATTGCAAGCCAGCTCATTGAATGAATCATTTGTTTCGATAGTCCATGTTGTGGAAATACTCCATATACCGATATCCAAACTGTTGTAGCTAATATTGTACACTGAAATAAACAATCGATAATAAAAATCTAAATATTCATTACTATAAATAAATCATCACAAATAGGCCAAGCTACATAGATTTATAGTGAGCATTTTGTGCAAAAAGTGTTAGAAGAAAACCAGCTCCGCCATTGTTTGTAAAATAGTTCCACATGATATAGTGATATGTTTTTCACTCGACTCTATTATTTATATCTTTGTTATTAATAATTTTATGCAAAATATCGCGTTTTTTTTATTATGAGAGGTCGGACGACTCGATCAGACCCTTAGCCTAAGGTGAATTATGGTTGTGAGAGGTTTATAGTGCAATATTTTCTTGACTGAAGATGTTCGAAAAAAATAATAGAAATTACAAAAAAAAACAGGATCAATCCACATAATTGATTTTCTATTAAATGATAAGGGACAGAATACCTAGAAAATAAAATAATTATCAAGTATCTGTAACGATAGACTAAATTCAAAAATTATTCCTATAAATAACTAACAAAAATGAAATAAGTTGATTCACCTTCACAATTTGGTCCTGTTGTTGATGTTGGAATTCTTTCAAACGATGTAGATGATTCATCTAAATGGGTTGAATTCATTATCAGTGTGGAGTCATATTCACTAGTATTATTTAATCCAGTTGGAAATATCGTACTTGCTGTGCTGGATATATTGGTTGAGCTTTTTGATGAATCGACTGTTGTTTTTTCGGAAGTTGATTCAGCCTTTACATCAGAAGTTATTTCTGTTGAAATATAACTGAATTCTACTGAAGATGTCCCCTTTTCTGAGGCGTTAATGTCAAAATATTCTTCAATTACATCTTTAGTTGTCAGTTTGTGAAACTTTTGGATATCTACAGGTGATGTATCTAAATCAATTTGAAAATATTGCAAAAGTAAAATTTCGTTATATTCATTTTATACATGAATGAAACAAGTGTCAGTGTGGAATATTCTGAATAAAATTTGAAATACTCAGCAACTTGGTAATATTATATCCAATATTGAATAATTCTTTTCATATCTTAATGTTGCAAAACTTATAAAGAAACAAAAAACTAACTTTTCACAGGTTAAAATAAAATCTATTTAGTAAACGCGTTTCGTCATATCATTGACTTCATCTCGTACTAAATTATGGTACTACAAAACAATCTATTCATACGAAAAATTGAACATAACTAGAGAGAATAAATAACAATAAGCAATTCATTCGGGGTTATTGGTAGGTATATTAAACAGAGGAGAAGGGTTTACTTAAATCTGGTCGTTAACTAGGTTTCTCGAATTTTTATATTTATTGATGTATAGGGATTCCCAACAGTTGGTTTTGTGGAGACTAGTCTCCATATCCAATATACTACCTACCTAGTTAACGACCAGATTGAAGTAAACCCTTCTCCTCTTCTTAATATGTTCAATGTACTTACCAATAACTCTGAATGAATTGCTTATTGTTATTTAGTTTCTCTAGGAACCCCTCTGTTATGTTCAATTTTCCGTATAAATAGATTGTTTTGTAATACCATTATTTAGTACGAGATGAAGTCAATGTTATGGCGAAACGCGTTTACTCAATAGATTTTATTTCTGTGAAAAGTTAGTTTTTTGTTTCTTTATAAAGTTATGAATATGAACTTTGACCAAGTAAATGTCAATTCAATTTAATCTTAATGTTGTTCTGTTTTTTTTTTACTCAATCTCATATCGCTAGATATACCCAATTATTCCAATAACACACACCAAAAACCACGAACATATACTTCATATATAATCACAAATAAAATAAATAGATTTACCATTTGATGATGTCGACGATTCTGAAATATTTTTGTACGGCGTGGATGACTCTTCAAAAAGGGATAAGAATGTTGATTCTGGAATTGAAATAATGGCGGAGTTTTCTAATGAATCTACTGTTGTAAAAAAAGATACTTATCAAAGTTATATTTTTTCTTATGGAACACCCTATATTTTTTTATATTTTCAGATACTATAGACCAAATAAAGGTGAGTTACTGTTATATTTCCTATACCTAAAACTAACCGTTGCTGAGAAATTTCGAGAAATTAAAAAATACGGACCATAATTTGAAAATTGTTTACACCCTGTAACATGTAACGAGCTGCTTGAAGCTGAATTTACTGCTTAGCTAAAAGGTTAAAGTTAACTACCACATAAAAGTTTTATTTCAATATTGTACAGAGTGGTGAAAAAAATTGCATCAAAGTTTAGGCACATTTTTTATTGAATAAGTTTTTAAAGTTGAATGGAACATCCTGTATTTAATGGCATATTTTGGCATTATGGCATTATGGCATTATGGCATATTTTGACGCAAAATTAGATTCCCTCTAAAACTATATCAGGGTTCCCTATACCTATCTCTCTTATGATTTTCCGCAAAAGACGTTTTTATATTCTACTTATGAGTAATTTCTTCATCTTAAAAATGGAACATCCTGTATTGTAATTAAAAAGCATTTTTGAAATCTTTTCATTAAGGAACACATAGATTCGCTAAAAGCACGAGTTAAAATTTCTGCAAATGCGGTGTATCTCAAGCAAAATGCAGGCGCAAGTATCAACTCAAATTTATTGCCATTTCTAAACTTTTGAAACATTCTGGAAAATGAAGGATCACCTGTCTTAGTTATTGAGACGAAATATGTTAAATTGCCCTGTTATTTAGCTAATGTATTAGACTTTATGGTAAAATCCCAAAACAATATTATTGGGTCAATAAAAATTACATTTCAATATTACCATACAAAGTTACGATTTCTTATACCTTTCCTACTATTTTTTTCAATAATAGTAGGCTTTGGCCTAGATGACATTAGTTTTTGTTTTGAAAGAACAAATATTTGACAGGTAACATACTAATAATTAGTATTTTCTTGAAAGATTGTTACATTTTAATTAGTTTAAATGAGAATTTACCGTCGGCAAGAACGAATTGATATGATTTTGATCAACGGATGTGGATGCAGCTAGAGCTAGATGGTTCACCTGCGCACTATGATAGACGTGCTAGAAACGAGTTAGATCGACAACATCCAAATAGATGGAAAGGACGAAGACGTTCACATAACTGGCCAGCGAGGTCTCCGGAACTAATAAGTCCCGAATTTTTTATGGGGATATATCAAAAATATTGTTTACAATACACTGCCAACGACACCTCAGGATATGCAAGTACGAATAAGAAGAGAGTTTCGTTCCATACCGCAAAACATGTTATAAGAGTTCAGCACTCATTTCAAGAAAGAGTTCACTTATGCATCGAGAATAGTGGGCACTTCTTTGAGCATTTGTTAAAATTATATTTCTTTTACCATTAACCTTTGTTATTTTTTAAATAAAATGAGTTCAAAAATGTTTTCAGCTTTTCATTACAATACAGGATGTTCCAGTTTTAAAATAGAGAAATTACTCATAAGTAGAATATAAAAACGTCTTTTGCGTAAAAATCATGAGAGAAAGGTATAGGGAACCCTGATATAGTTTTAAAGGGAATCTAATTCTGCGTCAAAATATGCCATTAAATACAGGATGTTCCATTCAACTTTAAGAACTTATTCAATAAAAAATGTGCCACGCTTTGATGCAATTTTTTTCAACACTCTGTACAATATTGAAATAAAACTTTTATGTGTAGTTAACTTTAACCTTTCAGCTAAGCAGTAAATTCAACTACAAGTAGCTCGTAACATGTTTACAGGGTGTAAACAACTTTTGAATGATGGTCCGTATTCTTTAATTTCTCAAAATTTCTCAGAAACGGTTAGTTCTAGGTAAAGAAAATATAACAGTAAGTAACCGTTATTTGGTCTATAGTATCTAAAAATGTAAAAAAATATAGGGTGTTCCATAAGAAAAAATATAACTTTGATATGTATCTTTTTTTGGGTCACCCTGTATATTTCAAAATAATTTTGAAATATGCTCCTCATGGACCTACATATGACTGTGCAAAAATTTTTTTCCCCACTATTTTCATTTCTCATAGAAACAACGAGGCGAATATGGTGGGCCACCTGAATAATCACAAACAAAATGAATAGATTTACCTTCACCATTTAATGGTGTCGACGATTCTGGAATATTTTTGTACGGCGTGGATGACTCCTCTAAAAGGGATAAGAATGTTGATTCTGGAATTGAAATAATGGTGGAGTTTTCTAATGAATCTACTATTGTAGATTCGAAAATTCGTCTTGTAGTTTTCATAGATGTTTCTCCTGTTGCTGCAGTCAGTGGTAAAAATATGTCATCTGAAACGTTCTGAGATGTTATATGAACCTTCGGAACATTTTTTTTTGGAAATCATCAAATTCTACAGGAAATATACCGTCTTCTGAGGTATGTATCTCCTAATTTTCTCCATAAATACCTTTGGGGGCCGTAAATATATGAAATTCTTGTGTATTTTCAGATAGTGTAACTTGATCTTAGTTAATGGAAAATAAAGTTTTGTTACCTGATAAAGTATTGAAAGTGAAAGTGACGAATCTTTGCGTAATTCAAAAATCGCCAGAAGCATCGACCACATACTCGTTAGAGTGGTACAAATCCCCAACCTGATGAGTAAAATGCGTAAAATAATTAGGAGAGCACTAGCAAAATAAATAGATAGAGATTGAGATACAAGTTGAAGGAGAACAAAGTCTATGAATGTTAACAATCACCTAAGAGTTATTTTAGTTATTAGGGTTCCGTACCTCGAAAGGAGAAAACGGAACCCTTATGGGATTACTTTGTATCCTTCCGTCCGTCTGTCTGTCAATGCCCTTTTTTTTCAGAAACGCATGGACGTATCAAGCTGGAATTTATTTCAAATACTCAGGTCTACAGTCCCTTAGAGCTGTGCAAAAATCAAACTTCTAAGCCAACGCAATCAAAAGACACAGCCGTTTATGCGGTTTTTACCGCAAATTTTTGACACTCGCAAGGGAATCACAACCTACAGGGTACTTCCCGTGAACTCAGAGTCTTAAAATTTGGTACGAAGCAACGTCTTATAGCACAGATAAAGGAAAAATTGCGTAAACCCAAAATTCTTAGTTACATCATATAATAAAATTTTTCAATAATTAGCCTAACTGAAGCCTATACAAACTAATAACTGGGATTGAATGAGATTGAATTCTCGCACATCACTTGGTGAAACATCATAAAGAATAAAGTATATACTTTAAAATAAAAAACACTTGACTTATGTTTCACAATACAAAAAAATATTTAAATACTGTATTTAGCAGTAACCGTTATCGCCTTTGTTGGGTGAAATTTTCATGAATAACTTAGAAGAAAAAATTTTCATATTAAAAATTAAATAATAAGAAAACAACTTGTCTAAAAGCCACAAAATGAAAATAACTTTTTATTCGACTAGTTTCGCCTGTTACAGCATTATCAAGACTGAATTCATTCAGTCTTGATAATGCTGTAACAGGCGAAACTAGTCGAATAAAAAGTTATTTTCATTTTGTGGTTTTTAGACAAGTTGTTTTCTTATTATTTAATTTTTAATATAAATATGAACTACCACAGAGTTGATTCATCGTCCATCGAATTTATTGAAAAAATTTTCAATGCCGATAATAATTTAATTACTAACGTTTCATTATGGAGGCGTTATGTAGATGATATTTTTTGTATTTGGACCGGTACAGATAGGCAGTTAGATAATTTCCTTAAATATATAAATACTTTCTACAACTCCATTCAATTTACAAAAGAAGTAGAAAACGAAAACGGTACCTTGAATTTCTTAGACGTTCAGATTGCTAGGAATTTGAATTCTCTTACTTTCAACATTTATAGAAAACCAACCTTCACAGATACTTTAATTCACAGCGACAGTAACCAACACATTAAAATAAAACTCAGTGCTTTTCATTCGTTCATACATAGGTTGTTCACGATTCCATTATCGGAAACAAATTTTCAAACTGAAGTTAATACAATTAAATTATTAGCCATCAATAACGGTTACAATGAAAGTCTTATCGACAAGCTCATTGGGAAAAAACGAATAAAGTATCTGTTGTATTCAATATACCCCACACAAACTATTAATGAAGAACAAAAATACTTCCCAATAAATTATGTGCCTAATTTGAGTATCAAAATTTGTAACAGACTATCGAAAAATAACGTTAAAACAATTTGTACAAATAAAAGAAACTTGAAGTCATTCTTGGTCAATAATAAAGAAAAATCTAACATCGGAGAAAACAGTGGTATTTACAAAATATTTTGCGACGAATGTCCTGCTTTCTATGTTGGACAGACAGGAAGGAATATAAATATTCGTGTTGAAGAACATAAAAAGTCAATTTTACAAAACAAAAATACCACTGGCTTCTCTGAACATTGTATAAAATTCAATCACTTCCTGGATTTCAACAAAACCAAATTGTTACATTCAGGTAACAAGGGTAAACGCCTTGACCTTCTCGAAATTCTAGAAATAAGTTCCGCCCATAATAGTCAATTACCCCTTGTAAACGAACAAATTGATTTTCAGGTATCACCTTTGCTTTTGTCTGTTTTATAAATTACGATGTACTCCTGTAGTCAGTCTTGATAATGAGTTCATAACTCGAAACATGTCGACTTTTCGCTACTGCTAAATACAGTACCTAAATATTTTTTTATATTGTGAAACATAAGCCAAGTGTTTTTATTTTAAAGTTTATACTTTATTATATATATATATATATATATATATATATATATATATATATATATATATATATATATATATATATATATATATATATATATATATATTTATATATATTTATATATATATATATATATTTATATATATATATATATATATATATATATATATATATATATATATATATATATATATATATATATTATATATATATATATATATTATATATATATATATATATATATATATATATATATATATATATATATATATATATATATATATAATATAAATCTATATATATATATATATATATATATATATATATATATATATATATAGGATCATTTATTTGAATTGTTGTTGCCTGTGAACTATTTTTAACTTCTTGGTAATTAATTAGCAATAACAGGCCTGGTGAATCTCAAAAAACTCGATTTTATTAAAAATTTAACATTTCGCCACGACATTCGTGGCTTTTTCAAAACTTAGTAGTGCAGAATAAAAATAAAGTAAATGAGAAACAATTTTTTTTTTTTTTTTTTAAAAAAAGTTATCATAAATGAATTAAACTGATTTACCTTTAGAATTTATCGTTGTTGTAGATGAAACATTTTCGTATAAAGTGGGTGTTTTATATAAATTGTATGAGTTTTTTAAGGTTCCTTCATATTCATTGGCATTACTAAACTCTGTTGAAATTTCTGTATTGTTTATTTTGTCTATTGTTGTAGATTTGAAAGTTCCTCTTGTAGTTTCAAAAGATGTTTGTTGCATAGGAATGTTTTGTGGTGTAACTTCAAACTTTTGATCGATCGTTTTTTTTGTTGGATTGTTATAAGATTCTACTGGGGATATTCTGTTTCCTGTGGTATATTTTTCCGAATTTACCCCAATTATACCTTCCTGTGTCGTGAATTTGTGAAACTCTGGCGTTACTTCAGGTGATGTTTCCAGAGTTAATGCAGTAGAAAATAAAGATTTGTCATTTGAAATAGTTGATGGTTCTGTAGCTTCTGAATCACTCTTCTCTGAATCACAACATGTTGAAGTGATACCATTCTCTGTGGTATTATTATTATTGGAAATTTCCAAGTCTTTTTCGATTTCAATTGTTGACGTTTTCTCACACATCAATGAATTCAAATTGAACAAAGCCAACACGAACAAATTTCGTACAAAACATCCTATCACTTTCATATTTATCAAATCCAAAACCTCATAATGTTTATATGGAAAATTATGGAGTAATTAAAACACAACTGACACTTTGTATGTAATTCAGTAGCATCACATTTAAAAATCTTGACGATAAATAAATAAAAGGTCGCGATAAGGTAGAACAGCTACACAATACTGAGACTGAGAGTCCTCACGATACAGTCATATTTCAGTGCAATTTTGATAAGATTAAACAATCTGTTTCCTTTGGGTTTGGATAACAAAATTATCTTGTGGTCTTCAGCTAGATTTGTAAAATGTTCTTGCTCGTCTATTTATACGTCTAACGTCTGAATAGAACAGAATACTATTGTTAATTTCAAACGTATATCATTTTATGTGTTTTTCGCATCTTTTTGATCAATTATGTCGTATTTATCAACTGCATAAAGATATACCATTCATTTATTTTTTTCAACAAATGGCCTTTATCTGTTTCGTTTTATACGCGACTTCTCTGATAATTTTGAGTCTACGAGCTTGGGAACTTCGTTGATAACCTTTGACATAAGAGATTGCATAATTGCATTGTCAGAGATGTCTAGCGATGTTAAATCTCAGAGCTAATCTCAGAGCTTTCATTGAAAATAGCTACCTGTACATCAAAAAATGTTTATAAAAAAGAAAACAAGTTAGCAACGCCACATCAGATTTTGTTCGAACACTTTCCCCCCTCCTCGAATCTCACAAAACGTGCTTTTGCAGTGTTGAAAGTGCTGATCAACAGTCAGAGTTCTGAAAGTTGAAGTATTCACATCGTAACAAGAACATATGATGAGTTTTGTTTTCTTTTATGTCAGGCCAGAGCTAAGCTCCAATAACATTTTTTGAAACCTTGTCTTCAAGTCCCTTAAATCATCTGACATGTTGGTACATTCCCTTATCATCTATACATTATTGAATATATCGTTCCTTGCTAACGAGGCATATACGTGAAACACAAAAAGAGTTGGTCCCGATAAATATGGGTGCCCCAGGGAATACCCCTGTGGTACTCATATTTCAAGTCTTAAAGCGACATATGAGTGTCACACACCGCAACGTATTGTTTTCATTGTCATTAACTTTCAGAAAATCTGACCAGAGCATCCTGTTTAGATAGGAGTTCAGAATGACACAAAAAAAAAATTCTTGATTTTATTTCTTCATCTAGCTAGTAGCTAGTAGCTCAACAACAATGAGATTCGTCTACACTTAGAATGAACCATTTTATCTCCTGAGTTATTCATCTGCGCAATAACTACCATTGTTTTGGAAGGCAATCTATCGATGTTTCCGGAACAAATAATATGGCTTGCCAAAAATCAAGAATTACAAGAATTAGCAGGATTTTTGTTTTAAATGCTACAAAAAGTAGTAGACAAGCCGTAATCCTCTGTTGAAACGTCTTGAATTCGGTCAAAATGGAAGAAAATGATATGTTGTAGCAACACTTACATAAAGAGTATAATCGTCTGCATTTTTTATTACAATCCACTTGAAAATTATGTACTTGTCAAAACCGATCGTATTTATATTGTGAAATATATTGTTGGTGAAAATTAGATGAAACTAGTTTCATTTGAGTAAATAAGGTAAATTTTTACAAAATAGGAAACTCATCAGCATTTTTATGGAGAATTCAGCAGATGTAAATAAAAGCGCCTATATTTTATAAATGCATACAGAGTAGTCGATGTTAGCATAGGATTAGCTCACCCGACCATGGCAGCATCGTGTCCGTTACTTCATTAGGCACTAACGGGGTTCCAGACCGAGATCGGAATAAGCAATAAAGTCTCCGCATGCCTAGAGTCGGCAGCCATTACACAAAGGTTTTAGTGTGCGTTTCTCGCCTCTCTTAACCGTTAATCAACATTAATATGCGAACCAGGAACGTTGCTCTACAGAATAGCTGACGAAAATTTGATTCATTGCATATATTTTCGGAAATTATCGGGAATTTTCTTGAAAATATAAGTTCGCCTGTAAGATACTTCACGATATTACCAACCCTTATCAGCATTTTAATGATGGTGTTTCTTAACCTTATAAGTAAAAATAGTGGACGGTAATTCCTTCTGAAGGAGAATTGGGTCCAGTCAATACAACGTTGAAAATTAGTATCTTTGAAAAAACGATTTTCAGGAAATACCGCAGATTATATCAATGAAATGAATATCACGTAGATCTTCAAGATATTTCACCACATACCCTTGGCTGTGCATACGGTTGCCAGGTCGCCAAACCTAATAGCCGGACAGACCAGCCAGTTTGGCCTACATTTGAGTAAAAAGGCCTGACACCCTACATTATCGAAGATTTTGTGTCTTAGTGGTAATAGGTACGATAAAGGAATTGTATATAAAAACAATTTTTTCTAATTATTACCATCAATCTTGTTAAATTCTAATGAAATATTAATAAAATAGGATGCCAAATCAATCTAAGTACTTGAATGAATCAGTCAAATAAAGTCATCAGTCAAAATTAAATTCTAAATAAATATCTTTCAACATGTTTGAACTCCTCTCAAATTCTAATGAAAATGCAATTGTACAGATAAGTCTTCTTTACCTGCTATTACTTTTCAAAGTAAAACAAAATAAAAAACATTCTGAACAAAATAGAACTTCTTCTCTTGAAGTTAAACAAAAAAAGTAATTATTCATATTTTTGGTGGACAGAAACCTGCTTTAAAAGCTCAATTTCTTTCAGAATGCAGTCGTAAAAATCCTTACACGTCAAATGTTTCAAATTAAATTCTACAGCCAACATTTTAGCTACAGTATCAACATGCAATCTGTTGCGTTCTTTTGATCATTGCTGACCTATCACACTCTTAATCATAACTACTCATCGATTTAAAATAGAGTACGTACCCATTTGTTGCGTACTAACAGCTTCTTGAAATAAACGTTTTCTTTATTATTGTTCAGAAAACTTTTAAGGTTTTGCAGTTGGTCAAAACATTTGCTATCGTTAACTTTAGCGTTGTTTTGTGATAGGATACTCATAGTATCAGAAACTTGATTCCATTCAGGAAATTCTTTTAAAGTCATCTATGTGAAATGTTTTGTGTCTTTGTATAAGTTTTCAGGGAGGCTCCGTGGCGGAGAGGTTTAGGTAACGCTATGCCGTCTTCGTTGACGGAGTTGGTGGGTTCGATTCCCACCGTGTTCCTGGGTGTTTGTATGCGTCCAGATTTAAGTGGTTCCCCTCATTTAGTAAATTGATGGCTTAATGTCCAAGTTGACGAAGCCAAAATTGTACGGAGGTCGGGCGCGTGTGAGAGGGCACACGTCCCACCTCTTTTAAAAAAAAAAAAATAAGTTTTAAGTCCAAGGTCGTAAATATTGTACTGCAATAATGTACATATTTGTACTATAATGTAAATTTGCTCAATTGAAATGTATGAGGTAGTTCATCATTCACGTATTGGAGTTGCCGTAAGAAGAATGTAGTTTTGCAATTGGTTTTATTCAGATGGCCAATACTGATGCCAATTTTGCATTCAAATTTATTAGGTCTGATGAGTCATTCTTCATTAGTTGCAGGAATTTTGAAAATTGCCTCGTAGCTCGGAAATAATAAGGGGTTATGAAAATTATGTTTGCAGTGTCTTTCATTCACAAAAAAGTAACAACGTGACCCGAAAAGCGGATGAATATATCTAAAAATAACACAGATACTTCGAATTTACAACGAAATCTGAACACCCTGTACATAAAACTATTGCAAAATGTACTATGACTAGGTATATCATAATTTGCCAGTGTTGAACCATTGAAACTTGATTTGTTGGTCATAACTAATAAAACCCGAAATGGGTCATGTTACTTCTATTTCTCGAAATCCATACATTTTAATCGTTTGTAACGATGAGGATATGAAATGAAATTCATATTATTTCAAGACAGTTTTTTGGCAACTTTTCTCTTGGTTCCTGAGTCATCTGCCTAATATACTCTCCGAGTATCCATCTGCAATTTTTCTGAAGATTTTATATGCACTCATTTGGTCAAATATATACTTTTTTTGCACAACTGTCAAAAAAAAACTAAATTCACGAATCGCTATGGATATGCAAAGTTTTCCATTTTTTAACTAGCGAAAAAAAGATAATATTTCACCGTGAAAAAAAGACCATAGAAATGATGCATTTAATGAAAATTAATAAGAATAACAAAATTATTTATTGCAATAATAATTGATAGTAAAATTTGAACAATTATTTCCAATATTTATTCCCGAGGACGACGATGCTGTTAGTTGGTTGCCAGAAATTGTCTTGTTCTCATCAGAAATGCAGGGATTATTAGTAGATATGTCTCCGTTGGAAGTGGATGTTTGACAGTTTAAAATTTTATTAGAAATATCAATTTTGTTATTTAAACTGTCCTCCAAGTAACCCTGAGCCACTATCATTATCACCGACAATATTAGTATAACCCATCGTAGAATTTGTGAAATGCGCTAAATAATTTACAAAATATTTAATTTGACGCTTGTAACATGTTACACTTACTCTGACATAAGATCATAGAATATATTGATAAACATACTTGACTGCATGGATTTTAATTTTTAAAATAAAATGACTTTTATCTACTCCTATTGAATAATAAAATATATGCATTATTCAACTGCATTCTAGCAATTAATAGTATCTATTACCAAACAGCGTGAGTAATAATAACTCACTGCTAAAACTCACTATATAGTCTACTAATATCCCAAGTACCTAAGATCGACCGTCACTCATCTGCTAATGTCACTTGAATAATTCTGACGTTTTCAAATCAAGTTAATACTACCTAATTATTGTCAATTTGTGCTGAAAAAGATGGTATATGTTGTTATAGTCGTAGATAAAGTATAGTATTCAACTTAGAGCGGTAATGGTCATAACTCACTCGATGAATTACAGCACTCGCTTGCAGCTCGTGCTGCAAACTTCATCTGCGTGAGTTATGACCTACATTACCGCTCGTTGAATAATATACTATTAAAAAATTCTTATAATTCAAATATTTTTTTGCCAGATGTACAAAAAATGTGTGCGAAATCAGTATTTCATGGCACATTCGAATGAATTTTAAGCCTCGATATGACGATCTCGGCTACAAATTTACATTCTTATGCGTCATTAAAAAAACACTGATTTCGCACACTCAATACAAAAATAACTATTATTATATCGCATTGCCCAGCCGGTGTTCACAAGGAAAAATTAATTGCTTATTCGTATTAAAAATATAGTTAATCTCGGTTTTCATACGCAATAATCAGTTTCATAAATTTCTCTGAACCGCAATAATGAATTCACTGTGTTACCTAAGTAGATTTGGCAATGATTGAAGCTCTTGTAAACTCAAAATTTGTTTAAATTATCCGAGAGTAAAAAAAAGCGTTAGATATTTTTTGCGAAGTGCATCGTGTATTGATGCGAAGCAAGTAGCGATGTGATTCTAACAGAATAAATGAAAGTTTGAGAAATTTAAAAAACAAACTTTATTGACAAATCGAACAGTAAACAATAATTTATTTTATTATAAAAAAAGCGGGGAGTGCTCTTTACTATATTTTTCTAATAACTCTAGTCATTAATCATTAATTGTCATTAATTATTAAGCAATCCACGCTGTTTTACAATAAAACAACTCATTTTCTAATTTTTGAAGAGAAACATCTTGAGCATCGTTGTTGTGATTTGAACATTTTATGAAACGAAAAAGTGACACTAAAAAGAGACAAATATGTCTCTGAATAAAATGAAGCCTGCGAGAGAATGAGATACAGCACAAGTACCTATCGGGATCTGAGATGGAGGAGCTTAGGTGATAACTTCAAAACATGGCGTCTCAAAACCAACTTTCAATAAGAGTTATATGAGAGATTTGAAAGTTTTTTTAGTTTTTCTTGTAACAATGTTAGTTTCGATTGGAATTCAACCTACTTTCAACCATATTACTCCAAACTTACCACCTTTATCGTGTAAACGAGATTTATTTCCTCCCCGGAGGGTCAACCCCTCAAGCAATTCGAACCAAAACCAATCCCATTCATGATATTACAAGAAACTACCTATTTACAAACTTTCAACACTATTGCTTAAAAAATTGCGCACTTTATCGTTTAAACATGATTTATTTCTTCCCCGGGGGTCAACCCCCAACCAATTCGAACCAAAACCAATCCCATCCAAGATATCATACGAAAATCCTTATTTAAAAATTTTCAACACTATTGCTTCAAAATTACGCCCTTTATCGTTTAAACAAGATTTGTTTCTTTCCCGGAGGGTCAACCCCCTGACCAATTCGACCCAAATCCCATCCATCATACTATTCACAGACTTACAACCCTTTTGCTTCAAGATTGCGCCCTTTATCGTGTTAACAACTCTAAAATACATAAGCTTATACATACATACATATATATATATATATATATATATATATATATATATATATATATATATATATATATATATATATATATATATATATATATATATATATATATATTTATAGAGATATATGAAATTGAGTTTTAGGTGCCAAGCATCATAAAAAGTCATGAAACGAAAAACCATCTTGGTCATAGGTCCAACTTTGCTAATCGCACATATTTTAATAAGCAGGTTTTCGAAGTGTAACCTGCTAATATATATATATATATATATATATATATATATATATATATATATATATATATATATATATATATATATATATATATATATATATATATATATATATATATAACTCCAGGTTGCACAAAGGTCTATGGAGCGGTGTATGCTCGGCATAACAAAGAGGGACCGTAAGACAATAGAGTGGATTAGAGGAAAGACCCAGGTAATAGACGTCATCCACAGAATAAAATCCCTCAAATGGCAATGGGCAGGGCACCTAGCGAGAAGGACCGACAATAGATGGACCATAAGGACAACACAGTGGTACCCAAGAGGTGTCAAAAGGCCGAAGAGGCGCCCCAATATAAGATGGGATTATGATAACAGGAAAGAATCCACTTTTTGATAATCAACTTTTTTTAAATTTAGAACATAATTTAGAAAATATCAGAAACATTAAATTTGAAACCCAATTGAACGGAGGTGATCCACTCACTTCCCCAATAGATCCTGACGTCGTGGCGGAAGCCATTCATTCGAGCAAGAACACGGCTCCAGGAGGCGACGGCATATCACGTGCCGTTCTCCGACAACTCCCTCCCGAGGCTATGGAATATATGTCCAAAATCTTCAACCGATGCCTCGGACTGTGTTATTTCCCGCATGCGTGGAAAGAGGCCACGACAGTTCTTATTCCAAAACCGTTCAAAGATCATACATCCCCAGACAATTACAGGCCGATATCTCTTCTGAATGTCGTTGGTAAGGTGTTCGAAAGAAATATCTGTCAGCGACTCAGAGGTTTTGTCGATTCACGTAATATCATCCCAAACACTCAACATGGTTTCATGCCCTTCCGTAGCACTTCCGATCCCCTTTTGAAATTACATACCGACGTAACTAAAGCTTTGAATACTGGTGACTGCGTTCTCGCTACTTTTCTCGATATCAAGAGAGCGTTCGATCAGGTCTGGCATGCCGGACTGATTCGGAAGCTTCAGGATATCCATCTCCCCCTCCATCTGATTAAACTTCTAGTTTCTTATCTTTCCGACCGCAGCATCAGAATAAAAGTACAAAAATCCTTTTCCGAACCATTTATTCCTCGAGCGGGAATTCCGCAAGGATCGATTCTCGCTCCCCTCCTTTATCTCATTTTCACATACGATATCCCCCATCCTTTAAATATGGATACACAGATTTCGCTTTTTGCAGATGACACGGCGATATGGACCACGGCGAGGACGTCGACACTATGCAACCGCATAGCGCAGGGCCACCTAGACCGGATCAGTACGTGGGCGAGCAAATGGAGAATAACACCTAACCCAAGTAAAACACAAACAATACTTTCTCATCACCCAAATTACACTCAATCACTCAAATTCAACAAAAACGACGTCCGACTAAGGTTATGGGGTGAAAATCTCGAGCTGCAGGAGGACATTATTTACTTGGGAATCACATTCAATCAACACAACAATTGGAAATCCGATCTTCAAAACACACTCAAAAAAGTCCGAAACAGATCTAACATTCTATATGCTCCAAGAGGCAGAATTCGAGGATGTAATCCTCAAACTCTGTTAAACACGTATAAAACATTCATAAGACCAGTAGTAGCATACAGATCGTTACTCTATTCGACTTTACCACACAGATACGTCCGACAGTTGGAGAGCTGCGAAAGAGCAATCTGCCGTAGTATTTTCCGTCTAGACAGACGTTATCCGTCACACTTAGTACACGAACACGTAAAAATTCCCCCTATTTTCGAACACCTCCAAAATCTCCAAGCTCGATACGCCCAACGTACACTGCACGGTCCCAACATCGAAGCCCGGGCGACGCTCATGACGCCGTGGCACCGTCGACGAAGAGTTCTCTGCAGAAGGCCGAAGAAAAGGTTTCCCTTCCCTCCTTCCAGAATCCTCCAAGTGCTTCAGGACCCTACCGATGAAGTTCTCGACCACCTAGAGGACATATCACTCCTAATCCGCTGACTCGAAAAAGTGCGCGTAGTGCCGAAAGTGCGCGAAACGTCGATAGTGCGAGTAGTGCCGAAAGTGCGAGTAGTGTCGACAGTGCGCGAAAAATCAATCCGCTCCGAAAAACCGAGTGCGGTTCGGTTAGTGCGCGAAACGTCAGCAAATGTATCTATTGCCAAACCATTTTTGTAAATTTATATATTATAAAGTTAAGAATATCAGTACATTGCGTGGGTAAAGGTTTTCTGTGGTTTCCCTTACCATCTAATGTCAGTTGAAATATATTGGCCTTGGACCGAATGGCACGTAATTAGCAAAAAAGTCGGCCGCAGCCGCATTCCCCCCATAAATAGGAAAATTAGTTTTTTTTATTAATATTGTAAATGTTAGAGAATAAATTAAGTAAAGCCAGGGTTGAAGAAGGTTGCAAAACCTTATAACTTCCCACAATAATATATTTAGCTAGATAACAAAATGTACCCCATACCCCCAGAATCTTGAATAAACGTATTTTGATTGATTGATTGATTGACAGGAAAGAAGCAGGAACAAACTGGTATCAAGCTGCTCAACAACGTAATACAAGGGCAGGAATGAAGGAAGGATATGCGAGGAGGCCGCACCGTACTTAACGGTAGACCATAGCTGCATATGATGATGATGATATATATATATATATATATATATATATATATATATATATATATATACATATATATATATTATATATATTACATATATATATATATATATATATATATATATATATATATATATATATATATATATATATATTTATATATATATATATATATATATATATATATATATATATATATATATATATATCGAAAGCAACAAATTTTAAGCACCCTTAAGTTTGCAAAATTTGAACAAATTATTTATCACCAGGGTTGAATTATCTTTTATCAGTTTTTATTCCTGAAAGTTCCTGAATGAATTCCAGTAGACAAAAGCTTCAAGAGTTGCCCCAACTTCTCAACATAATGAATTCATTGTTATGGTTTACGAAATTAATATATAAGAGCAGAATATCTCACAAGAAAACATTGATATACTTTCAAGTCCGTAATTCAAAATGAATGAAAGATTCAATTATTATTTTCCATTTATTTTTCACTTTTAAGCAGTATTCCTAACAAAAAGGAGATTTAATATTCAGCAAAATATAATTGGTATATTTCGGAAGTGAACAAAGACCAAATTCCAAACACGTAAAATAATGTTTTTTTTTTCAATGCGAAACTGAAAGCATATTAATGTGAAGGGAAACCTAAAATATTATTATTATATTATACATAAATTATTTATTATGAGAAAGAGAGAAAATTCTTCATTCGATATAATTTCCACATAGTTTAACCTTTTTGATAGTATTTCAAAAAGTGAATTTAAGAATTAATAGAAGGCTTTATTTAATTGGTAAATTCGACATAACATCTCATCCACTTTTAAACCAAAAATTCTTCGTTACTGTGAAAAAGGTATGAAAATGAACTTCCTGGAAGTCATGGAAATAAACAAACTTCAAAAATCCCATAATTACATTCTTCTCAATGACCAGTTGGACCTAAACCACTCCCCACTATTAAATCTCTGATAATTTGGAAAACCCATCGATTCTATTTTACCAACCCCAGGTACCGAACCGAAGCACGTATATTTTCAAGTGATGTCTTTGTAATATGTACCAAGCTAGTTAGTCGAGTACTTAGCGTACGCTGGCTAGTATTTGGGAGGTCTCGGGTTCAAACCCCGGGGCCGAGTGGTCTGCCAAGAGTTTTTTTCAGAGGTTTTCTCATGGTAATGTAAATCACTGCTTGCAAACTTATAAAGCAAAAGCTGGGTCAGTATTAATCCTCTGAACCCTACCCACACTTCCTATGTTCCATAAATATCCCGTCTCACCTATCCTTAATGCACTTGTACATACAAGTGTATCCTCTGATCTGGCTGAAGGAGTTAATCCCAAACTCAAGCTGCCCGCCTCCCTAACTCATACTTCAGGGAGGAATGAAACACGTGTGTTTCCTTTTTTTTTGTAATATGTATTCAGTCTTGATAAGATGTAAAAGGCGATATTCGATGTTTTATTTTTGCATCGTATGTAGGGCTTCACGTAAACACTAGACTAGTATTGGTCTTGGCAACAAGACCAGGACTTGATAAATATTTTCAAGACTAAGACCAAAATCTGGCGTTCAAGGCCAATACCAATACCAAGACTCTCTC
>JARQZK010005153.1:220000-317425 GCA_030704885.1 Cynegetis impunctata
AAATTTTAAACTGAATTAAACTTTTATGTATGAAAAATATTGTAGGAATTCAGTGGTTTGATTAGTGTCAAGTAAAATTATATAACGAGTGATGGCTGTTCTTCAATGGCCTGCAATTCGTCATAATTTTGTTTGTGGAAGCATGTATGTATATATTTAAAAATGTATCTAAATATATTGGTGATACATGTTTCAATTTATGTGAAAGGAAGATATTTACAAATAAAATACTTGTGAACTACAGAGCTCATTCAATGAGATCGTATTTTTCCCTCATTGTTATATTTTATTGCATACAAATCTCTGAAATAAACGGCGTCATTATTAATTTTCTTGTCACTCATCGGCTCAAAGTTTGAAAATTCCTAAATTTTGAATGAATTACCCAAATTTTAATAGTTTTATTTTTTTGCTGATATTTACTGAGACCATCCGATGGTTTCTTTCGAAATTTCTATTGAAACTACCCTGTTGAATATTTTTAAATGGTTGTTGCTTTATTCAAGAAAGTATATCTCTCGATTATTCATGAAAAAGTATTTCAGTTAAATAGAGCTTGACAGTAGTTCATTATTTTCATCCAATTTTGCAGTATATTTTCGATTGTATCTGAAGAACAGTTCAACGAATGTTTCATTTCATTGCGTCAATTGTTTTTGGATAATTGAAATAACAACAGTTTTTAATATATTCCCACTAATAAAAGTCCATCGGTGACCAATACAGCTTTTAGATTACACCAGACTTGTGCTAAAGATCGATAGTTCCACGGTTTGTGCGGCATGTTACTCCATACTGCTGGAAACAGAGCTCGTCCAAGTCGAAATCGTCTAATTGCAGCCACAAAAAATTAGTCAGCATGTCTCATTCACCGCACTCCATTTACTGTATGTACGACTGTCAAACTAGCCGTAGCAGCCATTTAACTTAAATTGTTTTCCGAGTAATCGGAAGGTGTACTTGTTTGAATTTAAAAAAAAGCGAGAGTTGCAGAGCTCCTTCACTTCCATGGTCGTATTTTTCGCGCGAAATGCATCGCGTCGAGATTCGATTTAACGGATAGAATTATATTTTGAAAAATCACGCTTGAATAGCAAACCGACTCGAAAAAAAAAATTTATTTTATAAAAAAAAATTTGCGAATTGTGGTTTGAGAAAAAAGTTGGAACCAACGAAGGAACGTACCTCAACATAAACATAATCCACGTACAAATTTCAACCCTGTGTGTACTGGTATCAGATCGAGATGCAATTTGGACGGAATAGTCACCACGAAATGCAGCGCGGTTGAAAAAAAGAGTTGATACCAAAAAACTATTTTAAGTCGACATAAACGCATATATATATATATATATATATATATATATATATATATATATATATATATATATATATACAGGGTGTCCCACCGGGAAAGAACGCGATCTGTATATGGAAAACTACACATAGGAAACCTTTGAAAATTTGACAATATACTAATGTTGATAAGGGCAACTCGACTAAAATATTTTTAAGTAGATACCAACTTGCTTATTTTAAATTACCCTATATATTAATACATTTTTAGATTCTGCGCAAGATTCTAGACAGATTTTATGTATTATGTCCTATACCTAAGTCTAAGCGTTTTTGACATATTTAGGTTTTTATGTCAAAAATGACGATTGCAAGCCCTAATATAATTATCAATTATTGTTCCTATAAGGATTCCCGTATTACTTACTTCGGGGTGGATTCCTTATTGAAAAAGACTTGCTCTAATAGATTTTGTATAGTATTTGGATAACTAATCATACAGGGTGTTCGAAAAAAAGATCAAAAATGAGATTGAGAAAACTGACAAAAATCAATTTTTTCAAATGGAAACCCCCCATTTTTCTTATTTTGTAGTATTTAGCATTTAAAAAGAAGGTAACTTTGTATAAAGTTATCTATACATAAAATTTGAAGTTTTCGAAATATTGCCAATTTAATATGTTTATATGGCGATTTTGCATTTAATCGTTAAACAATTAGATCTAGTATAGCCACGATCGTATTTGACATTTCAAATCATCGCACCCCGGTTAAATTATACAAACGAAAATTATTTAAACTTTCAAGGCTTATCTAAATCATTTTCATTTAAATGCTGCATTAATGAAAATATGGATAGCATAGGGATGATATTTGTGTTTCCGTAAAATTCTTAGAACTGACGATTTAGATAAGCCTGATTCTAATGCTATCTGCCTTGAAGATTTTGTTGGTTGGATATGCTTCAAAATAATCCCAAAATTGCTATTTCAATATTTTCATTGTTAACAACTGGTTTTTTTTGTACAACTTATGCCTTTACGGATCCAAAATTCTTGAAGCTTTCTATAATTCGTTTAACAGTATTTGGTGATGGTTTTTGTTTATGAGGATATCGGGTCGTACATGTATCACATGTTCTTGAAAACGTAATTTATCACATTGTCCATAAATAATAAATAAGTTTAAATAATCTTAGTTTGTATAAATTTAACCGAAATGTCATTACGATGATTTGAAATGTCAAATACGATACGTGGCTATCCTTAAGATCTAATTGTTTATTTATTAAATTGCAAAATCGCCATATAAAAATATTTAAAAAAAAAATTTGGGGGCAATATTTTTAAGTTCGGACAAACAAACTGTTTTTTTTCCCAAACAAATTTTTTTTTTTAGGTAATAGATAACTTTTTGTACAAAAGTTTATCCTCTTCTTTTTAAATTGCTAAATACTACAAAATAAAAAAAAATGGGGGTTTCCATTTTGAAAAAATTGATTTTTGTCAGTGTTTCTCGAATCTCATTTTAGATCTTTTTTTTCGAACACTCTGTATGATTTAGTTAATCCCAAATACTATACAAAATCAATTAAAGCAAGTATTTTGCAATAAGGAATCCACCCCAAAGTAAGTAATACGGGAATCCTTATAGGAACAATTGATAATCTATATTAGGGCTTGCAATCGTCATTTTGACATAAAAACCGAAATATGTCAAAAACGCTTAGACTAAGGTATAGGACATAATACATAAAATCTGTCTAGAATCTTGCGCAGAATCTAAAAATGTATTAATATATAGGGTATCCAATTTGAAATAAGCAAGTTGGTATCTACTTCCGGTATAACCGGAAGTGCCACCATCTTGAAAATATTTTAGTCGAGTTGCCCCTATCAACATTAGTATACTGTCAAATTTTCAAAAGTTTCCTATGTGTAGTTTTCCATATACAGATCGCGTTCTTTCCCGGTGGGACACCCTGTATATATTCATTCGAATTGTTGTTGCCTGTGAACTATTTCTAATCTCTTGATAATTATTAGCAATAACAGATTTGTTGAATCTCAAAACCCCCCCACCCCCCCCCCCCCCCACCCCCCCCCCCCCCCACCCCCCCCCCCCCCCACCCCCCCCCCCCCCCACCCCCCCCCCCCCCCACCCCCCCCCCCCAAAATTTCATATAAAACCAATAATAGCATTGGAAAATTGATTAAAAACAACAAATCAAAAATTCATAGAGATGAACGTACTGGTGTTTATAAACTCGACTGTAACGATTGTGAAAAATTCTATATAGGACGTACAATTAGAAATCTCAGAACTCGAATACACGAACACCAACGTAGCTATATTAAGCAGAAAACTGACTCTAATTATGCGTGCCATCTTATTCAAGAAAAACATACTTTTAATCATAATTATAATATATTACAGTTTGAAAATAATCTCCACAAAACCAACTGTGTGGAATCCCTTTACATCAATAAATATAAAAATTCCGGAAACCTAGTTAACAACCAGATTGAAGTAAACCCTTCTCATCTCCTTGATCTGTTCAATGTACCTACTAATAACTCTGAATGAATTGCTTATTGTTATTCAGTCTCTCTAGGAACCCCTCTGTTATATTCATTTTTTCATATAAATAGATTGTTTTGTAATACCATAATTTAGTACGAGATGAAGTCAATGTTATGACGAAACGCGTTACTCAATAAATTTCAACATGTGAAAAATTAGTTTTTATTTCTTTATAAAGTTAAGTTATAATCAACCTATTTGCGATTCTGTAACAATATTTTATCAGGCACAATAAGTCCCTTGATATATTTTCATAGAAACTACAAATTCGTAGTAAAGAAATACAAAAATTAAAGATTAATTTATAGATAATATATTTATATTATAGAAATTAGTGTTTATGGTAAAGATAAAAAGATGTCATGGGACACCAGGTAGGAACGAACTTCCTTCGGATAATATAGAAGCAAGACAGCGAGGCGGAGTGGGATCAGAAAGAGAAGGGATTAGATAACAGGAAAAGGAAAAAGGAAACACACGTCCACACGTGTTTCATTCCTCCCTGAAGTATGTGTCAGGGAGGCGGACAGCTTAAGTTTGGGATTAACTTCTTCAGCCAGATCAGAGGATCACTTGTATGTACAAGTGCATTAAGGATAGGGGAGACGGGATATTTATGGAACATAGGAAGTGTGGGTAGGGTTCAGAGGATTAATACTGGCCCAGCATTCACCTTATAAGTTTGCAAGCAGTGACTTACGTCACCATAAGGAAACCTCTGAAAAAAACTCATGACAGACCAGTCGGCCTCGGGGTTTGAACCCGAGACCCCCAAATACTAGCCAGCATACGCAAAGTACTCGACTAACTAGCTTGGTTAGAGAACAGAAAGAAAGAGGGAGAAAGAGAAACGTATTATACCTACACTATTCGCTTGTGTATATAACTATAGCACTTCCGTTATGTGTTTTTCTTACGGTTTTAGTCTCACATATTTTTCAGTTTGTTCGCGCAACAAAATCCCTATCTCCTCCAATGAAAATCATAAAGGGCGTAATTTTGGAGCAATAGGATTGAAAGTTTCATAGGTAGTTTCGTATGATATATTGAATGGGATAGATTTTAATGCGAATTGGTTGAGGGGTTGACCCCCAGGGAAATAAATCTTGTTTACACGATAAAGGGCGCAATTTTATAGAAATAGGGTTGAAACTTTGTAAGTACGTAGTTTCGTATGATACCTTGGATGTTATTGGTTTTGGTACGAACTGGTTGGCGGATTGATCCCACGGGGAAGAAATTAATATTGTTTACATATCAGAGGGCGCATTTTTTTTGAATTTGGAAAAAAATCATAATTTAATGAATATATTTTTGAAACTGGATACGTTATGAAAAACTGCTCTTCAGATGCAGCTCGCTGCGATAGAGATTTTTTTGTTTCGTTCATTACTCATAAAAAATGGATATGCAAATATATGGGTGCATCAGAACAACAGTGGTTCAAGTCCAAAATTTTGATTTTCTGTTTTATTCTCGATTCAGTACCCCCAATACGGTTCCTTTTCAGAGCAACAAAGATCCAAGTCCACTCCTCAATAATTGCCTTTAAAATGCCACTAGATTGGTATTGCTGTGAATTAAAAATGAAAATGTTCAGAGCAAAGATGACGCAAGTCCTATTTTCCCTGTCAGGACACGTATTGCTCAATTATTGGATGTGAATATGTGACTAAAAATTCAGTTAGGTAATTAACTGAAGATTCAAGTCATCAAATTCAAACGTGAACAACCATTTTGTTCATTATTTAGTGAGAATGTCTCAAATGTTATGGACTTTCGAGAGATTTCCTTAATAAAAAAGTGCGTTGGAAAGAAATTCACATCTTTAGCAGCGGTAAATCGTGAGCCTCTGTACATGCAACGCCGAGCCATAACTTTAGTAAAGAAGAACGATGAAAAAATCGCTTCAACCTTTTATACCACTTAGTTTTATCAATTTCATAAAAATCTTCCTGTTAAAATTAATACAAGAACATTCTTCCAAGATGGTCAGGATCAGAGTAATCAGTTGTTGAGTGATGAAGAGTTTAACAACGAATACCAATTCGACGAATAGATTAGCTAGTTTTTTTAATGTTCATGTTAGAATTGTTTTCTGATATAAATTTTCTTTTACTTACTTGTTTCAGTCTAAAAACATCTGTGCAATCCTAATACACACAAATTTGAATTTGTAACTATACAATTCAAATTTATTTTATGTAAAATTATAAAAGGATGTTTTCAGAGGAAGTAAAATAAATAACATAAAATCTTTTAGCTAAATTCAGTTTTATTCTTGTCACTTGGATTAAACAATGCACCTTAATATGAATTCGTTCAGTGCAACACTGATCTAAGTCCATTTTTTTTTCTTAATTGATTGATTAGTTAGGTGTTTTTGAATTTATCATTCATGAAGTATAAGAGAAATAAAATTTAATATATCACCACAAAGAATCTAATGGATCCAATTTGAAATAAAAACAAGAAATTACCTATAAACACAAACGCAAATATCTTAATTAAACAAAATTTTGTAAAACGGACTTGGACCACTGTTGTTCTGATACACCCATATATTATATCCAGACTTAGTGGTTAACACCGTATCAAATAACTCATACTGAGGAAGCAGGTAGATAATAAGGAAGTTTTTGAATAAAATTAATATTATATTGCGTGATGAACTGTAATCATCACAATCACAATGAAAATGATCTAACTCGATGTTCGTATGCGTGCTACATACCAGGGTCAGTAAGAGATATACAAGTCTATACATACGACTCTATATTGTACATTATAATTTTTCCATAGCTATTACGTCAAGAAAATAATTCAAAAAGTTTTTTCCCTCACTATATCTCTTTATTTTCAAATTATGATCTTAATGGTGTTGAAAGCTTTTGTATATTCGATATAACTTTGTAGAGTCAAACACGAAGGTATATAATTCATAAACCAAAAAAATTATTGATAAAACTTTTATCAATGGGTATTATTAATCTTCAAATTTTAGCTTGCAGACTAATGTCATACAACAAAACATTGAGCTTAGAAAAAATGATGTCTTACAGTCTAGCACATTTGTCTAAATCAGTGGTTCTCAACCTATGGTACGCGAACATCTGGGGGGGTTCGCCAAGTGTTGCCAGGGGGTTCGCAGAAAGATAAAGAGCAATGGCGGAACTTCATACATAAAATATTTCTTTCAATTTTGCAACCTCTTTACTGAAAAACAGCATAACTCAATGAGCGAAAATGGGGTATTCCAGAAAAAGAAACACTCAACAAACTTTCTACTGACAGTAGGTACGTTGAAATCCGATTTCAAAAGTAAGACTCTCATCAAGTTTTGCTTAGATATCACCAAATTCTTTCTGACCTAGTAATCAAATTTTTTTTTCGTTTCCATAGAATGTCTTGGTAGAAAGAGCGTTTTCCTAGTACGCGTTCATAAAAAACAAGTACAGAAAAAACTGAATGCTGCCCCGAACTTAAGATTGTACGTACTCATCTTTTGAACCAGACTTCAGGAAGCTAGTGAGGACAAGCAGGGACAGAGAATTATCATTAGATACAGAAAAGAACTCCTTGTTTTGATTATGAACGAAATTAAAAGAATTTAATGAACAAGTGACTTATGAATATGCTATGTATTTTTAAAAGGTGGTTTCAAGTGTTTGTTCTAAAACAATTCAATAAAGAAGATTTTACAGTTATTTATGTAAATTTCATTTTTTAAATTCATTTGTCTTATGCTAGTAGGACTTTTAAGGATTCTATCCTAGGGGGTACAATTAGAGGACATATATTTTCAAGGGGTACGTGACGAAAAAAAACGTTGAGAACTACTGGTCTAGATAATAGAACATCTAATTATTTTGCTAATGTTAACGTCCTTATTACCTTATCGAATAGTACAAAGGCAAGGATCAGGAAACATTTTAATGTGACTCAAGGTTTCTACTCGTAAGATTCTTCCGTCAATCACCAAAAAATTATAGAAGAATTACTGAAGCACTGTTCAAGGAATAATTGACTGAAGACTGTAGTAATTCATGAGATCGCCATGATATAACTAGGTCAAATATTGATCTGGCTTTATATCCATGCATAATTGAACATACATACAAAACACTGCAAAAACGATGCAAGCGAAAAATCATAAATTGTGAAAGCATATTTTACCTATAAGAATACGAAAAAATTGGGTAACACATCACGTTAACAGTTGGTGTTATATCACTTGACATTTTTATGACACAATGAAACTTGACAATTAGACAAAAATTATACAGATTGAAAATGTTATTGTAAAATGCCGTATGTGTTAAATTAGGCTCAATGTTTTAAGCATTATATTGAACCGATCTTCGAGACAACATACAACAAGTAAAAACAAGAAATGAGAGTTCATTGTAGGAAGAAAAACGATAATGATTATTATTAATTATTTATTAATGAACCAAAAAAAATCCTGAACCTCTAGTAAATTCTGTAAATACAAAATGGCTATTTTACAAAATACTTAGGTATTGTTCAGCCCTATCCGAGTAATAAAGCACATACCTATACCTTCTAGTTTGTATATATATAATAATATAATGTGTAATGAAACAAGTATTTTCTTCGAAAAATAGTAAATCAGGAGTTCATAAAATTAATTGTGGTGATTGTGATAAGTTTAACATTGGTAGAACTTTCCGAAGCTTTCAGACTAGAATTTCAGAACACAAACGTATCTTTGTTGATCAGAAGCCGGATTCACATTATGAAACTAAATGAAAATCACACATTCAATTTTGGCTTTAAAATATCAAATTCTGGAAGTAAGTGAATTAAACTAAATTTTCTAGAATCATTACAGATAAATAAATACAAATATTCTGGTCTCCTGTTGAATAGCCAAATTGATCATACTACAAGCCCCCTTCTTAGTCTTTTCAAAATGACTGAACTACCTGACTAGCACTCAGGTGGGGGCAGTTGAAAATGTGTTTTTTTGAGCAATGAAATTTTTATTAAATACAATACATCCAATTTTTAAGGATTATTTTAGCTGTTTTAGGTTCTCTTAGTGGCAGTCGTATGTTATATTTCGTTTTGAAAGTTGTTAAAGAAGGGTACCTATGGTTTTAACTTTATAACTTTATTGTCTTAGATATGCATATTAAATACAATAAACAAATTTTTAAGGATGATTTTAGCTATCTTTGTTTCTGAACCATCGCAAAAAAAGAAGCCTCTATGTAATACTCACAGGACTTCGCCTGGGGGGGAGTTTGTTTGCCACACAGAAAAGTTGGCCTAGGGCCCCAACCTTTATAAATCCATCACTGTATCAGCCAATCAATCCAAAATTCATCAATCAATCAATAATGTCACATTATATTTAAATGAACTAGAATTGATAACTGAACGAATTGTGTGAAAAGAAATTAACAAAAATGGATTAAATGACTGACAGAAATGATAATGCTGATCGAGAGTAGGTATTAAATTATCCTCTTTTTCAAAAAGTTTCCCTTAGTGATAGAAATGAAAAAATGAAAATTCCTAGAGACCACAAAAACACACCTAAAATAGTTTTCATTGAATATTCAATTGAACGAACACTTAAATCATGGAGAAACAAATAATTGAAATTCATTTATACCTACCATAAATATTTTATTTTAACATTTTCCATTAAATTTTTCAGGAGCAATTGTTCAGCAAAATGAAGACAATGAATTAAATAATTTTCATTCAATATATACATATTGATGATAAATTGAATCTCTTTGATGTAATCATCAATTATGAGCACGAATCATTGCACTAAACTCCAGGAATTCAATTTCCAGGGCATGTAGAATTAGACGCTGCAATTCTGGCAACCACAATAATCCAGATTCACCAGAAAGAATGAAAATTCCTGGGGACCACAAAAACACTCCTAATTTTTTTTTCATTCAATATTCGATTGAACGAACACTTAAAACATCGAGAAAAATAATTGAAATTCATTTATACCATTAATATTATATTTTATTAGCAGGTTTTGACTTTGAAAACCTGCTTATTAAAATGGGTGCGATTAGCAAAGTTGGACCTAGGACCAAGATAGTTTTTCGTTTCATGAATTTTAAGGATGCTTGGCACCAAAAACTCAATTTCATATATCTCTATATATATATATATATATATATATATATATATATATATATATATATATATATATATATATATATATATATAATTTTCATTCAATATACATATTGATGTTAAATTGAATCTATTTAATATAATCATCGATTAGGAGCACGAATCGCACTAAACTCCAGGAATTCAATTTCCAGGGCCTGCAGAATTAGACGCTGCAATTCTGGCAACCACAATAATCCAGATTCACCAGAAAGAATGAAAATTCCTGGAGACCACAAAAACACTCCTAATTTTTTTTTCATTCAATACTCAATTGAACGAACACTTAAAAGATGGAGAAACAAATAATTGAAATTCATTTATACCATAAATATTATATTTTAACCTTTTACAATAAATTTTTCAGGAGCAATTGTTCAGCAAAATGAAGACGATAATAAATTGTATAATTTTTATTCAATACATACATATTGATGATAAATTGAATCCCTTCGATATAATCATCAATTATGAGCACGAATCATTGCACTAAACTCCAGGAATTCAATTTCCAGGGCATGGAGAATTAGACGCTGCAATTCTGGCAACCACAATAATCCAGATTCACCAGAGATACGAGTACTAAGCATCGAAACAATCCTTCATCTCCATACCGAGGTATTCAAGTACACAAAGCAAGCGCTTCGTCGGATCTCTTGAAACCCAACAATCTCCATTTTGTGGTTAGTCAAATATAATGCATTCTAATTAACTCAACATTATTGAACGATATAGGCTTAACAATTTTGGAGGAAACGTTGGAACTAATTAATTCTGCGCTGCAAATTTTCAACAATTGCCTTTCAGATTATTAAAAACTCATTAAGTGAAGATAACATCTTTCTTCAGATTTATAGGGTGTATGAATCTTCGAATATTAAAAAAAAGCTGCCCTCGAAATCCTCGTCAATAAGTGGCGCCACCCTCGTTAAATGTTTTGCAAATTGAGTATTTCTTGAGGATATTAAGTTATTCGACACATGTTTTCATATCTGACTAGAAGAGTGTAAATTTTGTAAATTTGGCAACTCTGGCGAACAAAGGTGTTAGATGTTTTTTTAACACACTACGTACGTGATACTGACGAGGTTCTGAAAATACTGAAATAGCTATATCTCACTTCAATCCTTTAAAGTGGTCATTCTAGTGTTCTTAACATTTATTTGAACCAAAAAATTACCTTTTTGAAAATTTTGAGAAAGTCGTGACGAAACGTCATATTTGTTAATTGTTATTAGTAGTACAATTATGGTTCAATCCGCCTTAATTTGCAATATTCTTCAACTAAATAAAAAAATTCCATTCTTTCAATAAAGTTTTATTTAGTTGTGAAAAATGTTTGAAGTCATTATAAAACTGTCTAGAAATTAGAAAAAATCAGAACAATGAAACTATTTGTCATATGACTTCATTTGACAGCAGCTTACTTGTTTTTTTTAAATAAATGATAACCTCTCTGTGAATTTATGGGAAGAGTCTGAGCACTATTTTATTTTTTGTGATCAAACTAACAACTTTATGATAAAAAGTCAGGATATAAAAAAGTTGCAGATTGAGTCTGTCTTTTCAAATATATTTTTTAAATAGGAAAATATAGGCGCACTAAAAAGTTCTGATGCAAAATATTATAGGGGTTGTTTTTTTCAGCCCCTTGTGCTAACATTTTAGTGTAACAAAAACACTCAAAAACTGCCATTTTATTAGCAGCAGTTATCTGCCAAATTTCATTCCTCTAGTATTTCCTAAATGGATGTATTGAATAAAAACAATTTTTTTTCACCTAATTTCAAAGGGTTGTAACTTGGAGGGAAAAGGGTGTTGAACAAAAAGTTATATGAAAGGCCCCCCTTAATTTTTGCTAAAGAATCACCCATTGAAATCTTTCGCATCAATTCAGAAACACCCTGTATTTATATATATATATATATATATATATATAACAATATATATATATATATATATATATATATATATATATATATATATATATATATATATATATATATATATATATATATATATATATATATATCAGTGGTGGCTCGTGAGGTTTTGGTTTGAGGAGGCTACAAGAGGTGTTAAAAATACACCATAGGCGAAAATTTTTAGGAATTCAAGGTCAATATAATTTAAAGAAAATTAAAGTAAAACAAGCACCCTAAGCTATTAATTTGTTTTCACTTTCGAGTGTCTACCTTGAGACCTACAACTCCTATTTACAATATTCACAAAAATTCTTCTCAGCCAATTAATCAATTCATCTATTCATCAAATTTTTTCTTTCACATAAAATGTACCTACCTACCTACTTAACGAATTTTTTAACAGCTGGTGAGAGCAAATAAAAAGTTATTATATATTTTTGAAGATTAGCGGGATTCTGCGATCTTTAACGTTAGCAAAATGATCTATAATATCCTGATAAAATTTTTTTTCCTTCGCCAAAAGTTTTACCAATTCCTTTTCAATAGACAACAAACTAATATTTTTCAAACGATCCTGGCTCATTGAATTTCGTAAATAAGTTTTAATTCTCTTAAGAGTGGAAAACGAGCGCTCTACGGAAGCTGATGTCACCGGGATAGAAACAATTAGATATAAGAGTTTATAAACTTGGGGTAATTCTTTATTCAAATCATTATCAAGAAGATATTTAATAGTCCCCACATGATTTTCATTTTGCCCCAAAATTTCATTGTCATTATAAACAACACACAGTTCACTTTTTTATGGCCACCTTATCAAAAAAAGTGTATTTTTGACATAAATTTTCCAAAAGGTTATCTGGAAAATTAGCCGAAAATCCGGTTAACAAATTTTTATTGAGTAAGTCGAAGAAATGCAGTTCTTTCAAATCAGAGAACCTTATTTCTATTTGACCCCTAATAGTATCCAAAATTTCATAAAATATTTGCTTATAGTGAAGCTCCATATCTGCGTAACTGAATTTCTCTCGTTTTGGGCTCAATTGAGTCGTATCATCAGTAGTTTGAAATACAGAAAATAGTTTTTTAAAATAAACTTCTGCACGAAATTCTGAAATTTTTTCCAAAAGAAACTTGAGCCGATTTCGTGAGTAAATTACATCTGCTGTGTGCTGTAAGATTTGAAAAACTATTTCTGTTTGTTCAAAAATTAATTTAAAGATGTTTAAAAAATATATAAATTCCTTATCTTGTAAGTAAGATATTAATCCGCGTGCTGTATTTAAAGTTACTTTATCGGTGAAAAATTCCTCACTTTCAACTAGGTATAGAATTAAACCCTCAAATCCTAAGCGGCCCCAATAAGACATTTTCACTAGTAAAAAGTAAACACTGCCAACAAAATAATTTATTTTTTACCTGTGATCCGGTTAGGCAAGGATGTCTCTCATAATGTATTAAAACCGCGGTTTTGTTTTCTGTTACGCTGCACCAAATTGTTTAATTCAGGGGTAGGTTTTTTTTGTTTTTATCAAAACTTTATCCTCACAACTTAGGGCACTAAAGTTATGGGATAACAAATATTCCACTAAGTCACCATTGAAATTTTTGAAATTAATTTCAGTAATCAAACTGATTTTAAAACAATACGCGTAACGCGAGCTGATTCCGGCGTCCATTATTCAGACAGTACGAATTAGGACGATTCAATCAACGACTTTACTCGATGTCAGGGAGATTCTATAGTTGTGATTGGTTGACATTTTATAAGACTGGACTTTATCGGTGTTGCCATGTACATGTGTTTTGGTCTTCTATTTCAATGAAGTATTCATTGGGAGTATTTGTTTTTGAGTGGTGTGAGTTTGCTTTTCTGTGGCAGGCATAATGAACGTTGAGAATATACCTTTCTAAGCTTTCCGCAGCGTTGCCACAAATCTTGAAATGAATGAAATGCAGTAAATGTAAATACCTTCTATCTTAATTAATAAATTATATTATATAATGTAGGTTGAAAGGAAGGTAGGTGCATAAAATAATATGATTTTGATTAATATGAATATGCTGAATGCTGACTATTCAATATAATATATATATTAGTGATACACGGAATATTATTGAGGAGGCTTAGCCTCCTTAGCCTCCTTTGACTAGCCGCCCCTGATATATATATATATATATATATATATATATATATATATATATATATATATATATATATATATATATATATTATATACATACATATATATACATACAATTTGTTTTTCGGTGGAGAGATGTATTTGAAAGAATAACCAATTTATGAATAACAGAACTGAATGTGCTTATTAATTTTAGCAGTTCAACAGAAAGCTTGAAAACATATTGAATTGGATGTTTGAGCCTACTTCATAGCAGCATTTCACAGTTCATTTGATGTATATTCATCAACTTATGTTATACATATTAATCATTGTATGCTTTCTCATTGGTTCGCTCAAATCTCCAATTAATTAACATTTCTGTAAATTTGTGATGGTTTAATTGCTAAAATATAGACAATAAAACATTCGTTCGATGTACACGTGATTAAATATTACTATTGAAAATCAAAGTATAAAATAAAGTATTTTTTAGTTTAATTTCATCAACATCTAGGTCACTGAAAAAAGTATTGTACCATGTTTTCCATCTCATCTCGAAAATGATCATTTATTTCAATACATTAAAAGAGTGGAATGCTGGAAATATAATATATGGCAACTGGAGAACATTTAGTGTCAAACCGCATTTGGAATAATATTTTTACTACATCTTCCCTAGGCAGATCATAAATTTCATCATTTCTCTTCATCCTCAGAGACTCTACAATATGGCATTCTCGAAAAGTCAAATCGAAATTTATATATAGTTCTTTTGGTTTTCCCTTGAAAAATAAAAACGAAAACTACAAACTTCCGTTTTTTTTGTCCATAATTTGAAAACAGAAAATGACACAGTTTAGGGAGCCTCCCCAATAATTTGGGAAAATTATTAGTTAGACTAGACGATCGACATTTGCACCTTTCTAAAGACACTCTATCTCTAATAATGGTTTAAGAGCAATATTAAAAATCTTTATAAAATAGAGAATTAAATACATATAGAATGTTAAATTTTCAGTTTCGAAATATTAGTACTAGTTTAGTACTGTACTAGTGAGAGGCTCCCCCGCCTATTAAATAGATCCGTGAAAACTATAGATCGATGAAAATATAGTTTCCCGAACCACGATGAGCGCAAAGCCTGTCCCTGCCTCTGTCGAACGGTACGCGACGCGTCAAGTGCTGAGCCCGTCCCTGCCTCTGTCGAACGGGCGCGCCATCTGCTCACGGTCAATCGTAGTTTGTGCGGAATCGGTACAATCGGTAGAATACTACTATACTTCGAAACTTCTCGATAGAATTCGACCCGTCCAACTGTCGGCTCGAAAGGCGGTCACGTGAATTGAAGTCCATGTGAAGCGAAAATAGTTCTTAAGGGTCGGGAATGCAGCCGTTTTCGCGAATTTCGGAGAAACGTCAAACTTTAAACGTTCGATATCGAAAATCGGCGTCTCGGATCGAGGCGAGACGTAGCCTAAGCACTACGGAAAGGACGTGGGCGATCGACGGGGCCCTTCATGCCCCGAGATTCGGGGCCGATCTCTTTATCTCGACTTTATAAGTTTGCCATAATGCGGCCTTCGGCCGCCTGCATTTTGGGAAGTCCAAAATGGCAAACCAATTATTTATTTAGTATTATACTAGTGAGAGGCTCCTCCGCCTATTAAATAGATCCGTGAAAACTATAGATCGATGAAAATATAGTTTCCCGAACCACGATGAGTGCAAAGCCTGTCCCTGCCTCTGTCGAACGGTACGCGACGCGTCAAGTGCTGAGCCCGTCCCTGCCTCTGTCGAACGGGCGCGCCATCTGCTGCTCACTGTCAATAGTGTCAATCTGTAGTTTGTGCGGAATCGGTAGGATACTACTATATTCGTTGAGCCTCGCGGTGCCGATGCTTCTCGATAGAATTCGACCCGTCCAACTGTCGGCTCGAAAGGCGGTCACGTGAATGCTAGTCGGATTGAAGCGAAAATGGTTCTTAAGCGTCGGAAATGCTGCCGTTTTCACGAATTCCGGAGAAACGTCAAACTTTAAACGTTCGATATCGAAAATCGGAGTCTCGGATCGAGGCGAGAAGTAGCCTAAGCACTACGGAAAGGACGTGGGAGATCGACGGGGCCCTTCGGGCCCCGCGATTCGGGGCCGATCTCCTTATCTCGGCTTCATAAGTTTGCCAAAATGCGGCCTTCGGCCGCCTGCATTTTGGGAAGTCGAATTTGGCAAACCAATTATTTATTTAGTATTATATACTAGTGAGAGGCTCCCCCGCCTATTAAATAGATCCGTGAAAACTATAGATCGATGAAAATATAGTTTCCCGAACCACGATGAGTGCAAAGCCTGTCCCTGCCTCTGTCGAACGGTACGCGATTGAACCGAACGCATCCTTTATCTACGGTACGCGACGCGTCAAGTGCTGAGCTCGTCCCTGCCTCTGTCGAACGGGCGCGCCATCTGCTGCTCACTGTCGATAGTGTCAATCTGTAGTTTGTGCGAAATCGGTAGAAAACTACTTTACTCGTTGGGCCTCGCGGTGGCGATGCTTCTCGATAGAATTCGACCCGTCCAACTGTCGGCTCGAGAGGCGGTCACGTGAATGCTAGTTGGATTCAAGCGAAAATGGTTCTTAAGCGTCGGAAATGCTGCCGTTTTCACGAATTCCGGAGAAACGTCAAACTTTAAACGTTCGATATCGAAAATCGGCGTCTCGGATCGAGGCGAGACGTAGCCTAAGCACTACGGAAAGGACGTGGGAGATCGACGGGGCCCTTCGGGCCCCGCGATTCGGGGCCGATCTCTTTATCTCGACTTTGTAAGTTTGCCAAAATGCGGCCTTCGGCCGCCTGCATTTTGGGAGGTCCAAAATGGCGAAGTAATTATTTATTTAGTATTATATACTAGTGAGAGGCTCCCCCGCTTATTAAATAGATCCGTGAAAACTATAGATCGATGAAAATATAGTTTCCCGAACCACGATGAGTGCAAAGCCTGTCCCTGCCTCTGTCGAACGGTACGCGACGCGTCAAGTGCTGGGCCCATCCCTGCCTCTGTCGAACGGGCGCGCCACCTGCTCACGGTGAATCGTAGTTTGTGCGGAATCGGTAGAATCGGTAGAATACTACTATACTTCGAAACTTCTCGATAGAATTCGACCCGTCCAACTGTCGGCTCGAAAGGCGGTCACGTGAATTGAAGTCCATGGTAAGCGAAAATAGTTCTTAAGGGTCGGGAATGAAGCCGTTTTCGCGAATTTCGGAGAAACGTCAAACTTTAAACGTTCGATATCGAAAATCGGCGTCTCGGATCGAGGCGAGACGTAGCCTAAGCACTACGGAAAGGACGCGGGCGATCGACGGGGCCCTTCGGGCCCCGCGATTCGGGGCCGATCTCTTTATCTCGGCTTTATAAGTTTGCCATGATGCGGCCTTCGGCCGCCTGCATTTTGGGAAGTCCAAAATGGCAAACCAATTATTTATTTAGTATTATATATAATATTACTATAGTACTTTATTATTGATTTTCAAATACTTATGAAAATTTTTATATTTATGATTTTTATTTTATAATACTTGAATATTTTCAAATCATTAAAATGAAACCTGAGCCTTATTCAAAGTAAGCTTAAATTAGCTATTTCACTTATTTATCAAAGTGCTATTACTGTGCGACAGCAATATTCTATGTTTTATTCTTATTATGATAGTTTAGGATTTATGTAAATATAATTTCAGTCTTTTCAGAACTATATATTCACTGCTATGTAATAGTCTATGATCATAATTATTACTGTAAATGAAATTAGCTTTTTACGAAAATACCTTGCTTATTTATATTTTGTTTCGTTTTTCGAAGCCAAAAAATGTGTCAGGCTTGTTGAGTTTTCGTGGTTTTAATGTTGATCATATTACTCTAAATTGCTTGAAAAACTTCAAAACTCACTATTTTTCGTCTGAAATTTAAAAATTTCCCGAGGCAAGACGCCCGGTATTGGCCGTCCACTATTTTTTATAAGTCGGCGCCACTGTGTATATATACATAAATATATATATATATATATATATATATATATATATATATATATATATATATATATATATATATATATATATATATATATATATATATATATATATATATATATATATATATATATATATATATATATATATATATATATGTATAATAATAATAATATTTATTTAGTGCTCAAAAGTAATTCTAGATCACATTATGACCCACAATGCAAAACTAAAATGAAAACAAGACAAAACAGGAAAACTCAATTGTAACAAAGAAAAGGAAACACTTCTATTTACATTTACAATAATAAAAAAATCCTCAACTGAATATGGTTCACACTACACCATTCACCTATAGATCAGGGCCGTATCCAGGGGGGGCGCCAGAGGGGGCTGAGCCCCCTCTGGAAAAGATACCAGAATTATTACAAACCAAAAATGTTTATATCTGCTTTGAAACATAAAACTACCCTAGTTACAAACAAATCTACCTAATTGTAAAACTGACTTAAAATTATTTATTTGTGGCATCTTTTAACCCGCAAAACACGTTGACGTTTTTTATCCTAAAATGAAATAGCGACAAACGAGCGGCTACCATCAGGGTTGCCAGATTTTTCAGAGCCGTGTTGCACTTTAGACGCTAATTTGTCGCCCAAAAGCGCAATAATAATTTTTTTCGCAACTGCACGAAAAAATAGTGCACCCAACATGTTGCCTACTCGTCCGAAAAATCTATAGTATAGATTCTGTCTGAAGCTATTTAGGAAGACAGTTGAAAAGTGAGACTGCCATGTATTGCGTAACCTTCTCTCTTAAAATTGAGTAATGTATTGGGTAGAAATATGGAAATATTCTTCGAGTGGTGTTCTTATTTTTTAGTTCTTCAAAATACTGAGGCTAGAAATTAAAAAATATAAGCAACCAGTAAATATATAGTCCATATAAAGGTATAGGTATATATATATATATATATATATATATATATATATATATATATATATATATATATATATATATATATATATATATATATATATATATATATATATATATATATATATATATATATATATATATATATATATATATATATATATATATTGTAACGTTTAAATTCTCCACTTAACTACAGCCACTGAACTCTGCATTCAAATACCGTGATTCCTCGCTATAAAACGCCTGAATGAATGACCTGCGTACAAGAGAGTATGGAGATAGCGTTGGATTTCCACGTGAAAGATGTAATATCGCTCTCGCCAAATAACTGTTAAAGAAGTAACACCGCTAGATATTAAAATTATATTCATATCTATTAAATGAATAGTTTATGTAAGTTTATTAAAATTTATTAAGTATCTGTGGCGTCTGCTAGACGCCACCTTGTTTGGAGTTTAAAAAGAATCCACGTTGTCTGGAGTTTAAAATTTACCTTACCTTACCTGGAGCTAATATCCACGTTATCTGGAACAAAAATTCACCTTATCTGGGGCTAATATTCCCATTGGAGACCACAGCTGAACCAGGGCAGAAATCAAGAGTACAATCCATCTCAAGAAGAAGCCCCGTCGATGGAAAATTAAATAAAAAAAAACAAAAAGATAAGTCTTATGTAAAAAGAGGATAGTAAATACCTACATTTTATTCTTGTTATTATTACTGAGAACAACCTAGAACCCTTATATGTTTAACCAATCTCCCTGCTAGCTCGGTTGCTTCTTGAAGTTATTCAATCAGCCAGTCAACATCGTAACAATAATTGTTTTTTCTATTAACAATAATTTCATCTGTTGAGGTAGTTCAAAATAAAGCAGCTCTTCTGACTGAAGTAATATGATTCAGCAAAATTACGACGAAGCTGAAATAAAAGAAAGAATATGACGATAACTGGAGTGAAAATAATGGATGTTATCCTTGGGGGACCAGAAATATATATGGCGTGAAAATATGTTAAATGCACTGGAACAAGGAATGGAAAAGTGATAACAGGGAAAAATAAATCAACGATCTCTTCTTTGACCTAAACCTCATTTTTTTAATCTGAATCGTACATAATTCATGTTAACTATCTATTTCCATATTTCAAAGTGCCTTTTCTTTTGACAAAGAACAAGTTATACCAACTTAGATTTGCAATTTTAATAGAAAAAATAAAATTAAATACTGTGACTTCTGTGAATGTTCAACAGCATATTTATCGAGTGTATTATCAAATACAAACTTGGCTAGGAAGAGAACAGTGGGGTTGGGATTTAAAATATAACATACTGCTACCAGTAACAACTTTATTAAAACCATCATCCGATTATCTACTGAACACAATCTTTTGTAATTGTACAAAAGGTTGTGGCGGTAAATATGGATGCAAAACAATTTGGTTTGAGATGTACAAAAGTTTGTGGACATTACCGTGGTCAGTCGTACTTAAACGCGAAATAAAGTAATGATGAAGATGAGGAAGATGTCGACTTAAGTATAGGAATGAGCCCACCCGATGTTTCGCCAGCAACTTTTAATGATAGTCGAGCTGAGGATATCGACAATGAATGAATAAAAAAAAATGTATACAAGAGTTAATTGTTAAGCTATTGCATAGCTTTTATCGCGGGCTTTGAGCGCGGCGACCGAATCAAAAAATTCCGTAACGAAAATAAAACCTAACACCTCTCACTCCGCCTACCATGTAGCTCGGCCGAGCGTAAAAAGGAAAAAAGGAAACACACGTGTTTCATTCCTCGCTGAAGTATGTATCAGGGAGGCGGGCAGCTTGAGTTTGGGATTAACTTCTCCAGCCAGATCAGAGGATACACTTGTATGTACAAGTGTATTAAGGATAGGCGAGACGGGATATTTATGGAACATAAGAAGTGTGGGTAGGATTCAGAGGTTTAATACTGGCCCAGCATTCGCCTTATAAGTTTGCAAGCAGTGACTTACATTACCATGAGGAAACCTCTGAAAAAAACTCATGGTAGTCCAGTCGGCCCCGGGGTTTGAAATCAGAGCGGTTTACGACTTTTCTTTCGAAAAAATTGAATTAGAATATGAATAATGATACACATGAATCCACAACAAAATATGAGACCACCATTTACGCGGTATTTTCCAGATATTTAGAGGATATGAAGTCTCAAACTTATGTTTCTTATTTCAGTTACCATAAACCTATAGTTTCAATGATAAAAATTCCTGAATAATCTACATGTATTGTAAGATAATAAAAATATTTCAAACGATATTAACTTCTCATTTATTCGATAAAAGAAAAAAATTTGTTTTCTTATCGGTCACCACGTTCAAAAAGTGTAACTTGAATTAATATCAAAGAAAAAGGAAAAAAAATACTACATAAACAAAAAATAAATAAATAATTATAATGACATCAGTTGATAAAAAATGCTAAGCAATAGCTTCACCGCGGCAGTCCCCGAGAGCCACACTTTTTTTTCAGTTATTAAATAAAAACTTCTTTTTAAAAAATTCTTCGGTCTTAAATAAAAATACCTTTTATTATATATTATTAGAAATTAAAGTATGAAAATTGTTCATGAATAGATGCACTAGTAACTTCACCAAATTTGTTTATTAATTAAATCACAAAAGTATTTCGCAGCTTAGCTTAACGTCGAACAGAGGAGACTGTGTACTCGTTCAAGCCCGCATTGACAATGAATCAACCCAATGCATCACATCGGGGCATGAACCCGTCATCATCTCCCGGCTCGAAAGCGGCGACAAGGTCAGCTTATGTAACCATTCTCAAATTCATGAATCACGTACTCATTCTTTTGATGATTCTAACACGGCCAACCTGACTGCAGTGACGCTCTCGGCGCTGCCAGCTGAAATTAAAATAATTCGGCCAAAACATACATCTATAAGTTTGTAGGAATCTCTACCACCTCCCGGCTCTACCACTAACGGGACAGAGACCGCAAAAAAAATAAAAACATTAGTAAATAAACATGTGGAGACCTCAGCCACCACCCGGCTTTGCTACTTACGAGACAAAGACCGAAAAATAAAAACATTAGTAAAAAAAAAACATGTGGAGACCTCAGCCACCACCCGGCTCTACCACTAACGGGACAGAGACCGAAAAAATAAAAACATTAGTAAATAAGCATGTGGAGACCTCAGCCACCACCCGGCTCTACCACTAACGGGACAGAGACCGAAAAATAAAACATTAGTAAATAAACATGTGGAGACCGCAGCCACCACCCGGCTTTGCTACTTACGAGACAAAGACCGAAAAATAAAAACATTAGTAAAAAAAAAACATGTGGAGACCTCAGCCACCACCCGGCTCTACCACTAACGGGACAGAGACCGAAAAAAAAAAAACATTAGTAAATAAGCATGTGGAGACCTCAGCCACCACCCGGCTCTACCACTAACGGGACAGAGACCGAAAAATAAAACATTAGTAAATAAACATGTGGAGACCGCAGCCACCACCCGGCTCTACCACTAACGGGACAGAGACCGAAAATAAATAAACATGTGGAGACCTCAGCCACCACCCGGCTCTACCACTAACGGGACAGACACCGAAAAAACACAACCATAATAAAAAAACATGTGGAGACCTCAGCCACCACCCGGCTCTACCACTAACGGGACAGAGACCGAAAAAAATAAAAACATTAGTAAATAAGCATGTGGAGACCTCAGCCACCACCCGGCTCTACCACTAACGGGACAGAGACAGAAAAAATAAAAACATTAGTAAATAAGCATGTGGAGACCTCAGCCACCACCCGGCTCTACCACTAACGAGACAGAGACCAAAAAATAAAACATTAGTAAATAACCATGTGGAGACCGCAGCCACCACCCGGCTCTACCACTAACGGGACAGAGACCGAAAATAAATAAACATGTGGAGACCTCAGCCACCACCCGGCTCTACCACTAACGGGACAGAGACCGAAAAATAAAACATTAGTAAATAAACATGTGGAGACCGCAGCCACCACCCGGCTCTACCACTAACGGGACAGGGACCGAAAATAAATAAACATGTGGAGACCTCAGCCACCACCCGGCTCTACCACTAACGGGACAGAGACCGAAAAAATAAAAACATTAGTAAATAAACATGTGGAGACCTCAGCCACCACCCGGCTCTACCACTAACGGGACAGAGACCGAAAAAATAAAAACATTAGTAAATAAACATGTGGAGACCTCAGCCACCACCTGGCTTTGCTACTTACGAGACAAAGACCAAGAAAAGGAATATAAATAATAAACCCAAAATTAAATGACTTCATTGGGATCATTCTCATCATCTTTTTCCATGAATTCCAGTATCCTTGCACATCGTAAGACTGGGTACATTCTAGAGGCCACGCTCTTAGTTGATGCTCTTTTGCAGCCCTGGCTGCAATATTTGTGCCAAGCTTCCCAATTTCATACCGTCCATCTTCTGAACACAGCAAAACTTCATATGGTCCCAAAAACTCGTAATCGTTCCTGCCAACATGCTTCTGCGAATCTCTGTGCATCAAGACATATTCACTTGGGGAACATGTAACATTATCCCTGCGCTTTTGGTTCGTGATACTCAAACGGAAGTTGATGCAAGCTTCTCTCGCTGTCTGTTCAAACTACGATTGTGAACCGGTGTCAAGTCTTTTGACAAATCCTCCAATAAGGCCCGAATAGAAGGTGTACAATATGGAATTCTTTATTTTCCATAGTCCGCTCGACCATTCTGACTTAATCTGTATTTCAACTTTAAGAAGATTTCTGATGGTTCTCATATAACGCTCTACCTGCCATTTCGTCTATGAACATCAGGTGTTACAAAGTGGCGTTTACTGTTTCACTGTTCCAAATATTTTGGAAACGTCGTATTATTAAATGACGCATCATTCAATAAAAATCGACCTATCTTTGCCAACACTTGCATATCAGACCAACCCAATTCATGCTTAATTTTTTGGACATGACTCACCCACTTATTGGAATCATTCATTTCAGAACGGAAAAACGGCAAATCGACCTCATCACTCGATCTTTGTGTTTTCAACGCCTTAACTAGTTCTGCTAACAGCATTTGAGTCGAATCACATCCACTTCCAGAAGCCATGGTCCAGTTCAAATGAAATGCCACTGAGTTCGTAATCCAATTGAAATGCAGCTGAGTTCACAATCACAATGCACTTAAATGTTACATTCACAGATACGTATCCCGCTTCTGATATTAGAAATTAAAGTATGAAAATTGTTCATGAATAGATGCACTAGTAACTTCACCAAATTTGTTTATTAATTAAATCACAAAAGTATTTCGCAGCTTAGCTTAACGTCGAACAGAGGAGACTGTGTACTCGTTCAAGCCCGCATTGACAATGAATCAACCCAATGCATCACATCGGGGCATGAACCCGTCATCATCTCCCGGCTCGAAAGCGGCGACAAGGTCAGCTTATGTAACCATTCTCAAATTCATGAATCACGTACTCATTCTTTTGATGATTCTAACAATATATATATCATGGATTATAACTACTGTGAAAACAATGTAAAAAGAAACGCGCCTTGCATTCGACATTGATATCGTGCCGGCTAAAACAGTTATTTATGTACCAAGTGCGTTATATAGACCCTAACGCCTATCGGGCAACATTCATCCCTCGGGTCAATGAATGTCATCCTCCGGGCGTTAGGATTTATATAACGCACTTGGTACATAAATAACTGTTTTAGCCGGCAGCTCGCCTGGAATTTTTTTTCGCTGATTGTGTTATAAAACGTCTAAAATGACTGCATTAATATCAGTTCAGCTCTGCCTCATAATATGTTGACTAATTGTGGATGTGCATATTTTATTGTCATTTCTGATGGATTTCCAGCCCAGTTTGAACTTAGGCGTTTCACATTTCTCTCTCTCTAACACTGTTCTGTTTCTCTTGTTCAGCAGCAACCTTTTGTCCTCTGTGACTCTATCGGTTTATCTTTTTCTCGGTTTAACGACAGTCCAATTCCCGTGACCGATTCCGTTTAATATCTTTACATCGATTCAATGATTGGACATCCGCTGGATATAGGTACCCCGTCTAGCCTCACTTCCCAATTCTGATGTGCTTCGTTAGGTCCGATTCTTCATATATTTGGCAGCCTTCATGATTATATATGATTCGACAAATGTTTTCTGTTTTAGGAAAAAATTTTCTCAGTACTTCTCTTCGAAAATATTGAATATATGGTAAATCTATTTTATAAGACTTGAGGCTTCTGTCGCATAATCTTCGGCTTTATTAAAGATTCATAAAATTTTATCTCAGAATCCAGTTGAAAAAAGTTTAAACTTTAAAATAAAACACACTTGGCTTAAATTTCACTATATAAAAATATTTAGATACTGTATTTAGCAGTAACGAAAAGTCGTCATGTTTCGAGTTATGAACTCATTATCAAGACTGACTACAGGAGAGTATTACATCTTATTTTATAAAACAGACAAAAGCAAAGGTGATACCTGAAAATCAATCTGTTCGTTTACAAGGGGTAATTTACTATTATGGGCGGAACTTATTTCGAGAATTTCAAGGTCAAGGCGCTTTCCTTCGTTACCTGAATGTATCAATTTGGTTTTGTTGAAATCCAGGAAGTGATTAAATTTTGTACAAAGTTCGGAGAAGCCAGTGGTATTTTTATTGAAATTGACTATTTATGTTCTTCAACAGGAATGTTTATATTCCTTCCTGTTTGTCCAATATAGAAAACAGGACATTCGTCGCAAAATATTTTGTAAACACCACTGTTTTCTCCGATGTAAGATTTTTCTTTATTATTGACGAAGAATTACTTCAAGTTCCTTTTGTTTGTACAAATTGTTTTAACGTTATTTTTCAATAGTCTGTTACAAATTTTGCTACTCAACATAAACATAAAAAGTCAATTTTACAAAATAAAAATACCACTGGCTTCTCCGAACATTCTATAAAATTCAATTATTTCCTGGATTTCAACAACATTTAAAATTTAAACTTTATTCTTTATGATTTTTCACCAAGTGATGTACGAGAATTCAATCTCAGTTATCCAGTTGAACTTCTCAGTTACTTATTTCTTAAATCTAGAAAAGAGAATTAGAGCCTATTTGCTTATTGATTAATCGTTGTTTAGGTTGTCATTAGTAAGGTTTTGTCCAATCCTTCTTAAATTTGATGTTGGAACTTTACTTTATTTTTTTCATCCATACGGAGCCCCATCTGTTTCCTAACTTGTCTTATTTCGTTGTATGTAAATTTCTTGAACACTTGAAATCGTTATAGATATTTTTATAGAATCACCGATGTAATCAACTTCAATTTGTTTACGCTATCATCAAAATGAACAGTAGTGATGCAAATCACTTCCTTTTTCAAGGTCCTGTTTGAAATTGGACATTTCAGCAAGACTTTATATATATTAAATATATATATATATATATATATATATATATATATATATATATATATATATATATATATATATATATATATATATATATATATATGTATGGTTATATCGTATGTTTTCTCGGATGGTGAAATGAATCTGAGAAAGATTCCGGGGTTCAATCCGATTTTCGAAAGTTGTTGGCGCTGAGAAGCACCGTTTATTTCTTTATTCAACGTTTCGGCTTTATAAAGACTTTTTCAAGACTAGTTAGATAGAATAAATGATTAAATAGCGAAGACAAATAAATCTCCATTTTAGGTAAGCCATATATATAATATATATATATATATATATATATATATATATATATATATATATATATATATATATATATATATATATATATATATAATATATATATATATATATATATATATATATATATATATATAATTATATTATATATATATACATATATATAGATAATATATATATATATATATATCTATATATATGTATATATATATATATATATATATATATATATATATATATATATATATATATATATGGCTTACCTAAAATGGAGATTTATTTGTCTTCGCTATTTAATCATTTATTCTATCTAACTAGTCCTTGAAAAAGTCTTTATAAAGCCGAAACGTTGGAATAAAGAAATAAATGATAAAATAGCAAAGACAAATGAATCTCCATATATATATATATATATATATATATATATTTATATATATATATATATATATATTTATATATATATATATATTTATATATATATATATATATATATATATATATATTATATTATATTGAATCAATTGAACAGAGAAGCTATTGGTATCTAGCTCCAAAATTATTGAATTATTTACCAAAAGAAATTACAAATGAAACTTCTCTGGAATGCTTTAAAAAACAACTGATATCTTTTATAAGGAAAAATGAAAGAGCGGATATTCATGAAATGATGAAAGGATGGACAACAAGAAAAAGAAATAAGAAAAAATCGGTAATAAGGTAACCTCTGGAATAAATTATTATGAGCTTATATTTATCTGTCCCATCTCAGGGAATATTAGATTTCCATTGTTGTAAATAATAGCAGTATTGATACTCATGTTCATGTATACTATATTATCTGGAATTTTTTTTGTAACTTTATTTGATAATGGGCTTATTCCTATTCAGTTGTATAATACTTATGTGGATATGGTTTCAAATATGATATCAGCGTATCGATTTTTGTTATAAATAATAAACGTCATCATTATTATTATTATTATTATTATTATATAAAATATATATATATATATATATATATATATATATATTATATATATATATATATCTATATATATATATTTATATATATATAATATATATATATATATATATTATATATATATATATATATATATATATATATATATATATATATATATATATATATATATATATATATATATATATATATATATGTGCTGTATTCAAAGTTACTTTATCGGTGAAAAATTCCTCACTTTCAACTAGGTATAGAATTAAATCCTCAAATCCTAAGCGGCCCCAAACAGAGACATTTTCACTAGTAAAAAGTAAACACTGCCAACAAAATAATTTATTTTTTACCTGTGATCCGGTTAGGCAAGGATTCCTTGTATTAAAACCGCGGTTTTGTTGTCTGTTACGCTGCACCAAATTGTTTAATTCAGGGGTAGGTCGCAATGTTTTTATCAAAACTTTATCCTCATAAATTAGTTATGGGATAACAAATATTCCATTAAGTCAACAATGAAATTTTTGAAATTAACTTCAGTAACCAAACTCATTTTAAAACAATATGCGAGCAATATAAGTAAACACGCTGCTGTTTACGGCCATTAGTAACTACGTAATTCTTTCCAACGAATTCACTCGATGTCACGCGAAATTCTATAGTTGTGATTGGTCGACATTGTACTAGACTGGGTTTCTATCCGTGTTGCCATTTACATGTGTTTTGCTTTTCTATTGCAATGAAGTATTCATTCGGAGTATTTGCACCGTTGTTTGTTTTTCTGTGGCAGGCAATAATGAACGTTGAGAATATACCTTTCTAAGCCTTCCGCAGCGTTGCCACAAATCTTGAAATGAATGAAATGCAGTAAATGTAAATACCTTCTATCTTAATTAATAAATTATATTATATAATGTAGGTTGAAAGGAAGGTAGGTGCATAAAATAATATGATTTTGATTAACATGAATATACTGAATGCTGACTATTCAATATAATATATTAGTGATACACGGAATATTATTGAGGAGGCTTAGCCTCCTTAGCCTCCTTTCACTAGCCGCCCCTGATATAAATATATATATATATACCTATATATATATATATATATATATATATATATATATATATATATATATATATATATATATATATATATATATATATAATCTCTTGATAATTATTAGCAATAACAGGCTGGTTGAATCTTAAAAAACTCGATTTTATTAAAAGTTGACGTTATATATATATATATATATATATATATATATATATATTATATATATTTATGTATATATATATATATATATATATATATATATATATATATATATATATATATATATATATATATATTTATACATGTTCCAGTAATCAATGTGTAATTTTTGATGCTATTTACATTCAAAATGTTTGTATCATTCAATGAGAGACAAAAAAAATATTATTAGACAAAATTGTTACTTCAAGAAGATTTATATAATGTGGTAGTTATTGAATCTTTAATTTATTATTGATTTCGATTAACTATATCACAAATAATGATTGGAAATATGTAGAAAATTTACCTTTAAGCATCTTGAGAGTTCATTTAGGTTCAATCAATAAAACTAGGATATTTTATTGAGAAAATATTTTTTTAGGTAGGTATATTGTCGATTCTAATTATACCTACCAAGGTAGGAGTATCTATAGGATTTTTTTAATAACTACGAGTATGTATGTTCTTTTTTAGTGAATGCGGATTCTTGTTATGATTTTGGTTAAGATCGCGGGGACAGGGCAAACTTCTGTAGGTTGCACACGCCTGATTTATACCTACACTGTCATAACATCCATATGTTCTGGTGAAAAAAGAATTGATGAGGATTCATAATGTTATATTCAAAGAAAATAACCCATTCGCCCCACGTCTTTTTATTATGCACGTGGAAATGTTTAAGTCGGTATGTGCTACAATCTACAATGCGTCTCAAAAATAAAATTATTTAGCATCTTGTTGTCGTGGAGTTCCTGCATGTTAATAATTTATACTTCTAAGAGATTGAACTAAGGGCGTTAAGAGCTCAACCGTTCTTCGACTTCGAGCTAAATTAATTACAACATCTTGCATTAGGCAACATTATCAACGTTAGGATAGTCATTACGTGCAACGATCTCTGGGAGAAAATGAATAATAGTTTAATAAAACAAAAAACACGCTCTTGAATAGCGTTTTTTAAAAAGTTAAAAATGATTTTCAGTGAAAATGTAATCAACAAACAAATTTCTTTTATTATAGAAAAGCGTGGAGTGCTTTTTAGGGTTCCGTACCCAAAGGGTAAAAAATGAACCCTATTACTAAGACTTCGCTGTCTGTCCGTCCGTCTGTCTGTCACCAGGATGTATCTCAAGAACCGCGACAGCTAGACAGTTGAAACTTTCACAAATTATGTATTTCTCTTGCCGCTATAATAGCAAATACTGAAAACAAAATAAAATGAATATTTAAGGGAGGCTCCCATACAACAAACGCCATTTTTTTGCCCTTTTTTGCTCTATATATCAATAATGACAACAGGTAGGCATTTGAAATATTCACGAAATACTCGGTTGTATTTTACTTGAATAATAAATAATGAAATCAAAATAAAATAATAGGCTCCCATACAAAAAACGCCTATTTTTGCCTATTTTTGCTCGGTATCAATAACAGGTAACAGGTAGGCACTTGAAATATACAAAAAATACTTAATTGTATATTCATCTTAGTAATAAATAATAAAATTAAAATAAAATAAATATTTAAGGGGGGCATAGTCAATAGTAGGGAACCCTACGTGCGCGAGTCCGGCTCGCACTTGTTATATTTCCATAATGAGTCTACTTTTACCAATATCTGTCATTAAAATATTATAAAAATTGACTCCAAGCACCCCACGCTTTTCTACAGTAAAATAATTTTTTTGTTAATTACACTATTCTTAATTTGAATTTTTTGAAAATTGTTTTTTACTTTTTAGTTCGGTTATCTAGAGAAGCGTGTTTTTTAGTTTTTTCAACTTATTATTTATTTCAAACGCGTACTTGGCACAGAGATACTACGCGGTTATTGGATTTGCCAACCTCCCCCCCCCCTAGACGTTTCGGGGAGTATAAAAATTGTACCTAATAGTACAATAGCAAGAGCAATATTTTGCACACAAATTTAGATACCTTAAACCAGTAATGATCATTGAGCTGAAAATATTCAATTCCCGAAATTATTCCGAGAAGTGAGTCGATCCGTATATTGTTGATAATAAATGAAATAATTAAATAAGATAATTATTCTGAAATAACAGTTTTGTATATAATGAAATATACTGTGTTGAGTTAAATTATTTCCCTTGGTTTCTTTATCTACAAATAGTAGGTAGGTACATACATTTTCTATGTGTAATAATAATAATATCAATTGCATTAGATAGAAATTGTACTGTAATATTTAAATCTTCAGTTTTCTCGAAAACTAAAGCTAAATATAATTTTTTTCGATGTCCGCTTAGTTGATGTATTTCGGAGGATACTTGATTTTCATTCGATATTTGATTTTCAAATTCAAACATTAAGATTTGAAAATGTAATCCTACAGAGCTTTTGCTGAATTTATTATGTTATTTTCTCAGTTAGTGCTTCATCCCTAGTCAGAATGCACAAAGAGATATATATATATATATATATATATATATATATATATATATATATATATGTATATATGTATTTTTTAAAAATTTCAGCAAACTGTATATAAATTTATGAATTTCAACTTGCACATTCAGTTATTTGTTAAATACTGGATTATTAGTCATAATAAAGAGTTACTTAATTAGAAGTATTTTTTAATCCCTAATAATAACAATTTTTGTTAAAGACCATTCCTTTCCAACATTTTGTTTCTTGCATGTGAGTATATATTTATATATATATATATATATATATATATATATATATATATATATATATATATATATATATATATATATATATATATATATATATATATATATATATTTATATTTATATATATTTATATATATATATATATATATATATATATATATATATATTATATATATATATATATATACATAAATATATATATATATATATATATATATATATATATATATATACTAGCTGACCCGGCAAACGTTGTTCTGCCATATAAATTATTTTTATCTATCTATCTTTCTATCTATTCATCTATCTGCCGATTTATATCTACCTATCTAACTATCTATCTATCCAGATAGTTATCTGTCTTTCTATCTATCTATCTACATATCTATATAACCCGGCAAACGTTGTTCTGCCATAAAAATTATTTTTATCTATCTATCTTTCTATATATTTTTCTATCTGCTAATGTATCTCTATCTATCTAGATAGTTATCTATCTTTCTATCTACATATCTATCTATCTGACCCGGCAAACGTTGTTCTTCCATATAAATTATTTTTATCTATCTAAATAGAGGTTGATCGTAGAGGGGTGAAAATTTTGGGTTGTATATATTTTTGAATGCTGTATCATAAAAAAATAGAACAGAAAATGTTGTCAGAAAAATAAAGAAAAAAATTAAGGGGTGGACTACCCTCAACATTTAAGGGGATGAAAAATAGATTTTGTCGGATTCTCAGACCTAACCGATATGCACACAAAATTTCATGATAATCGGTAGAGTCATTTCGAAGGAGTTTAACAAATAAAAAATAGGGGTTGATCGTAGAGGAGTGAAAATTTAGGATTGTATGTATTTTTGTATGCTGTATCATAAAAAAATAAAAACAAAATATTTTGTCTAAAAAATAAAATAAAAAATTTAGTGGTGGACTACCCTTAACATTTAGGGGGATGAAAAATAGATGTTGGCCGATTCTCAGACCTACTCAAAATGCTCACAAAATTTCATGAGAATCGGTCAAGCCGTTTCGGAGGAATATGGGAACGAAAACTGTAACACGAGAATTTTATATATAAGATATATTATATGTCTCCAATCTGAACTAATTACTTGCCTTCTAAAATATTTTCAAGATAAATGATCTGTGGTATCATTCATAATTCGTTATTTATCTAATTCTGAATTTCAGATATTGTATAAACTTTAGTTCTTCTCACGATAGATTAAAGCAAACGAAGTTTATTGAGAATGTTTTTCATACTTTCATGTACTCTTTTTTTTTATCAACATGTGTTGAAATATGTTTGGAATAATAAATAAAATATTAAATTGAATTGGGGGTTATTTTTGTCAAATAGATTATTCAATTACAATTTATTTTAATATCTATTGAAAAATATATTCATTAATCTTCAATACCAACTTATATTGTATAGAAAAAATAACTATTTGTTTAAAAATTTGAATTCTCGTTCATCAAATATTAAATTAATATTATCTTCATGTAATTTCAGCTGATAACGAACAACAACTATGGGAAAAGTTAACTTTGTTAACACTACAACATGATGACTGGTTAGCATATAAGTTGTTACAGAAGGTAAGATCTTAAACATAAATAAATATTAGATGAAAAGAAAAATTAGACACAATTGTGAAGTGTTATTAAATTCAATAAACTATTTGAACAAATTTAATACTTTAAAGAGTAATCTATTCATTTACAACTCCAACGAATTAAAGTCTGACTGTGAAGGTACTGCGGCAAGTTTTAGATATAACTTGTAGCTATTTTTGAGTAAATTTAATTTAATTTAATTTAATTTAATTTAATTTACATATACATTCATGTTTAACAATTAGTCACTAATAAATTGAGAAAAAAAAATAACAATAATAAAATCTAGGCACCTAGGCGCATGCACCTGTATGTGCTACAATATATAAAGAACAAAACAATATACGTTTACAATGTGAATTAAATAGTGACGATAAATCTTTTGCATCAAACTAATTACACAATATCTCTAAATAAGTCTGAGTTTGTTGAAACATATTTTTTAGCTCTTAGTCGAAATATATGGAATTTGGTTATATTTTTTATATTTGTCGGTAACTTATTATGAATTTTGGGAGCAATTGTGGTAACGAATCGTTGACTAGCATCACGGTGACATGTTGGAGTGATTAAGCTATTATTTGACTTAGCTCTTGTGTTATGAGGATGTGTAGCAGTAATTCTTAACAGTGGTTTTCTAAATATAAAAATACAACATGAGTATAAGTACAGTGTTCTTATGTTTATGATTTCATTATTGTAAAGGAGAGCTATCGGATAAAGAAATGGTTTTCTAAAAATCATTTTGACAATACGGTTTTGTATTACTCTAAGTGGCTGTAAGGTTGTATCATACGAACCCCCCCATACGATTATGCCATATCGGAGGATTGACTCTATAAGTGATTTATAAATAATTATTAACTGTTTGCGATTCATGAACTTTCTTAATTCATAAAATTTGTGTATAAATCTTCGTAATTTGGTTATTAGAGATTGTATTTGCTCGTTCCATTTGAGGTTTTGGTCAATTATGATTCCTAGATATTTCGTTTTTTCAGGCATACTTATTTCAAAGTTATTATTTATGTGTAGTTTAAATTCTGGTCGATTAACGTTTGTTATTGAAAATGCTATGAACGTTGTTTTGCTAATATTTAAGGAAAGTTTATGAAAATCTAGCCAGTTCTTTATTTTACTTATGCCCAGTTGGGCTTTAATTTTTACCTCTTCCCAAGTGTGATCATTAAAAACTATAACGGTATCATCTGCATATGAGATTGATGTTCCATTGACATGTATTTTTAATAAAGAGTTTATATACATTAAGAACAGAATTGGTCCAAGAACAGTTCCTTGGGGGACACCTATCTTTACTTCTTCTGGGTCACTTAGTGTATCTTTTATTTTAACCATTTGTTTTCTTTGAAATAAATAATTTCTTAGGAGTTCTAGCACAACACCTCTCACTCCATAATGTTCTAGAACATTTAACAGTGTATCATGAGGTACTGTGTCAAAGGCTTTCGCCAGATCAAGAAACACTGCTACACATTTTTTTCCTTTGTCTAGGTTAATTTTAATTTCATTTACCAGTTCAAACATAGCGTCACATGTGCTAGTGTTTTGTTTAAACCCATATTGATTCTCACTTAGTATATCGTTTTTTACTAGATAATCAGATAATATTCTTTAAGTTAATATATTCTTCCTTTACCTACTACGTGTAATAGGTAGGTAGTTATTTGTTTTCAATAGAAGTAATTCAATTCATTTGATCAAATGTTAATAAAAAACACCACGCGAGAAGCCTAAGAATCCCATATAAAACAAATTTCAGCAACAAAGAACCCAAACTGTGACACCATTCAACAATAATACATTCGAAATTGCAGCACCTATCAAACAAAATCCCGGCAATTCCTCTCAAATTTCAGTAGCAAACTTTCATCAAAAACTTATCTTATCTCCTCTTTCAAATCAATATCTTCCATCTCTTGCCAAGAAGGACAGTCATCATTTTTACGTCCCAAGAAGACGTTTTATTAATAGACAAACTAACATTAAGCCAAAAATTCGACAGACCTCTTTAGTGTTAACTTCTACTCCTAATATGAGTGAAATTAATTCAAAAAAATATTTTTTTTTATTTTAATTTTATTATTTATTATCAAAGTAAATATATAATTAGGTATTTTGTAAATATTTCAAGAGCCTACCTGTTACCTTTTATTGATATCAAGCAAAAATAGGAAAAAAATTGCGTTTTTTGTATGGGAGCCCCCCTTAAATATTCATTTTATTTTAATTTTATTATCATCTAAGCTCGGAGAAGACTGGCTACCTTAATTGTTCGCATTGGGCTCTCGCTTCTTGCGCTGACGTTACAAGAAGAACCAAGTGTTTTGTTTGTGAACTTTGTCAATAACTGCAGATATAGTTTTTTCTTGTATGTAATTTTGACTTTTTTTCTATAGCAAATGACCAAAATAGATGTTGGCTGATCTTAGTTAAATTAAGAATATCTTTTTTCATTATTTTCATCCATTGAATATTTATTCGTTTTAATAAATGAAGAAACAAAAATAACTACTATAAAGTATATTCTGTTCTTCAAAAGATAAATAAAGGCGAGATGCCCAAACTGAGAAATAGTTTAAAATACATGGTTCTGTTAAAAGCATAACCCCTGAAGGTTTATGAACACCTAAAATATCAAATCGCCATTCTCATAAGCTATTAGTAATGACCAGGCACACAGTGATGAATAATGAAAATTAAATGCATAAATGCCCCAATCTGTTTATCATTATTCAAACTGCCCGGACATTATAAATAATGTCCACATTAATCACTTTGTCCATAACATATATCATTCAATCAAAATTACCATTTTCAGATCTATTGATAAAACTGTAGCAAACTAAAAAATATATTTGATCGAGTAAGTTTTCAGATAATTGCAATTTTTCGCTGTCAGTTTTCCACAATTAGAAATCATTAAAATTAAAAAAGCCATATAATGTTGAGAAAAAAATCAATGAAAACATACCTGCCTCTAAAACGTTTCTCTGAGGTTTCGTTTTCTGTTGTTACCTTTCAGTTTTGTTAACAGAGTAGGTACTGGGGTTTACATTTAATTTGTAGGGTTACTCCATTTATTGCTTCTTTTTTGCTACTGTTCTATTGTATCATTGAATGTTTTTAAGTTCTCGATGTCCTTCGTTTGGTTAATTATATTTAGATTTCTTTATACATTTATGACTACAAGAATTGTTTCTTATGTTTTCTTTTGTATTTGGTATTATTGAAGTCAAGGTCATTCGTGAGGATGTTTTATTTAAATTTTTTATTTGAGTGTAGTTATCTGGACATTATTTCACTTCTATCTATGATATTTTTTGTTTCGTTTTTATTGATTATTTCAATTCGATATGTTATTTCGAAGTTATTTATTTATAGTATGTATCTTCACTTAAGTTTTCGAGCTTTTATTGAAGGTAATACGTTTTCTCTTCAATCTGAAAAATGTTAATTAAAGTTTCTGGTTGTAACTATGGAATAATCTTTCAGTCTGTCTCAATTTTATTGAGAAATTGATCGGTGTCAAAACTACAAAAATATATGAAAAAATTTTCATGAAAATAAGGAAGGAAATAACGATGCATCGAAAATTATATTCGCTAGTTTTCATGCAGTTATTAAGGAATTAAAATGAAGATTTAAACATTCTAAAATACCGAAAAATTAAATTTCAGAAATTCTGGAGGAGCAGTAATATTTAATCATGGAGAAAATTTCAGAATACGACTAGTTCTTTTGATTTCCATGAACTAAACTTTGAATTTGGCGGTTAAACTTTTTTCTCTAACGGTCGTCATGTGAAGGTTTCTTGTTGTCTATTAGGTTTTGAGGTTTGATGCACCTCCTCCGCCCGTCCAGATTGAGTTTTGAGGGCTCGGATAGACAATTGAGAATAATAGAAAATTTCTTCGATTCACTACCTACACCCAAATATTCAATTCACAACTGAAATACAGAAGGATGGTACAATCAATTTCTTAGATTTAACAATTCGTAATCATAACAACAAGCAAGATTTTTCAATATATCATAAACCTTCATATACCGATATCACAATACACAATACGTCTAATCATCCATTTCAATACAAATTTGCATCCTATAATAGTATGATACATCGCCTCTTCAATATACCACTTTCGCAAGAAAATTTCCTAAAAGAACTTCATATACAGGGCCATCTTAACGGCAAGGCATACAAGGCACGTGCCTTGAGGCATTTGCCTCAGGGGGGCATTGCGCCAGAATCAAGGTAGTGAATTTCTTAAGCCGAATATTGAAACAAATTAATACAACACAAAAATATTTCAATTTTTTAGGAAACATTGAAATACATTCGATTTAAAACAGCTTATAATTCATATTCCATGACTCGTTAGGCCACCCGACGGTGATTTTTGCGCACGTACCATAGAAATCTTAATATAAAAACTTCATCGCAGCGAGCTGCATAAGAAGAGCAGGTTTTCATAAAGTATCCAGTTTAAAAAATATATTCATTAAATAATGTTTTTTCCAAATTATAAAAAAAATGCGACCTCTAATGTGTAAACAATATTTATTTCCTCTCCGGGGGATCAACCCCCCAACCAATTCGTACCAAAACCAATCACATCCAAGATATCTTTCGAAAATACCTACCTACAAACTTTCAACCCTATTACCCCAAAATTTTATCATGTAAACAAGATTTATTTCTTCTCCCAGGGGGTCAACCACCCCCAATCAATTCGAACCAAAAGCAATCCTATTCAAGATATCATACAGAACTAACCTAGATACAAACTTTCTGCTACTATGTTTTGTTTACTGTCGTGTAAACAAAACCTGCTAACAATTTGTAGTATACAGGGTGTCCCAGATTTTTTTAGACAGGCTATAACTCTAAAACGGCTGAAGATAACTTCATGAAATTAGGTATGCAGCAATTGGACGGATTTTACAATATTGCGAATCCCTCATGACGTCAGCGAAATCATCACCGTAGCTATGACGTAGTGTCATTATTAAATATCAAATGTAAAGGTGGTCGTGTGACTGCTCATATTAAAGGTCTTTTTATTCTGAATTCAACCATGTATTACACTTAGTATGTTAAAATTTATTAGTAGTGTATTTTCGATCAAAAGGAGTTTAACAAAATAAATGAAAAAGTTTAATAAACAAATTTAATCACATGAAAATCAGGTTTGTGGCTTGTGTTGAAATTAATTGTAGAATAATGGTATTATTGCCTTGATTTTCATGTGATTTAATTTGTTTATTAAACTTTTTTATTTATTTTGTTATACTCCTTTTGATCGAAAATACACAACTAATAAATTTTAACATACTAAGTATATTATATGGTTGAATTCAGAATAAAAAGGCATTCAATATGAGCAGTCAAACGACCACCTTCACATTTGATATTTTATAATGACATAATTTTAGACTATAATTAATTTGTATTTAATCAAAACGAACGGTTGTAGATAAAATAGTATACATTACTCGCGTGGTAAAGGTTTTTAGCACACTTAAGGGAATGAAAAGACTCACCTGCGGCTCGTTTTTCAAACTTCACTTAGCGTGTGCTAAAAACCTAGTTACCACACTTATTATGTAATATACCATTATTTTTCACTTGTATATTATATGTTTATTTCACCTTGGATATGAATGTCTTACAGATGCACATAGGATTCATTACTGCATGTACCCTGATTTTGTTTCCGAATCTTGCCACACTCAGTTTGTTGGAAGCTAAGCTGTCTTGCCCACCAGAATGCATATGCTTATCACAGACACAGGTAATACATTGAATTTTTTATCATTTTAATACCCAATTGTTTATATTTAATTATGTGTTAACAATCATCTAAAACGAACGCTACATTGAATCGTAATCGAATATTATAACCAAGTCCGGATTTAGGCATGGGCCGCATGGGCCCGGGCCCAGGGCGGCAAATTTTAGGGGCGGCAAATTTTGAAGGTCAGTTATATTTTGTTAAAAAATCAAGAGGGTTCAGTGACTGGAAACATGGTTCACAGCGTATAAAATAACATGAAAATTCAACTGCTCATCTCGACAGCTTATTAACGTTCAAACAGAGAGCTGCTGAAATCGGGACGATTAATAAGCAACTTATTTCTCAAGTTGTGGAAGAGATAAACTATTGGAGAGCAGTTCTGCATAGGGTTGTTTGTGTTATAAAACAACTAGCATCAAGAGGTCTTGCTTTTAGGTGAGATGACGAAGTATTTCGATCGCCAAATAATGCAAATTTTATGATGTGCCTGGAACTTATAGCCGAGTTTCCTCAACAGTATGTGAAGAATTGATTGAATTTATGGGTAAAAGTGTTGACTCAATCTTCAATGAACTAAAAAAATCAAAATATGTTTCAATGATTGTTGATTCCACTCCCGATGCTGACCATAGCGACCAGTTATCATTCATTTTAAGGTATGTAAATGAAAATGGATTTCCAGAAGAACGCCTTGTCAGTTTCCTGAAAAATCAAGGTCATTCAGGTGCGCAGTTAGCTGAATCAGTAATTGACTTTTTAAATATGTGCAGTGTAGATATTCAGAACTGCCGTGGCTAGTCATTTGACAACGCCTCAAATATGTCGGGAATTTATTCAGGCGTACAAGCGAGACTGACAGAAGTCAACCCTTTGATGTTTCATGTGCCTTGTTCAGCCCATTCTTTGAACTTGGTGGGATCTAGTGCTGTCTCTTATCTAGGCAGTTTTTTGATTTATTACAATCGCTGTACAACTTTTTTTTCTTCCTCTACTCACAGGTGGAATGTACTAGAGTCATATTTTAAACCAAAGGATAAGAACCTGTTCAATCTCCAAAAATTAATGTGAATACAGTTGTAACTCTATACAGCTCGCTAATCGCTTTTGTCAGTGAGTTAAGATTTTAAATTTCTTTAAGTCTGAAGGGGAAAAGAAACTAAAGTCGATACAAGATGATGGTGAACTTCAGGCAGAATGTGTGAATCATTGAATCGTTTTTGATTTCTTAATTTCTTGATGCTATAAGCCACTTTGAAAAAAAAAACATGAATTTTTTTTAGTGTATGTTTATAGGCTATGTGGTTTCAAATTGCGTAAAAAAATATTCAATTCTGATTGTTTGCTAGGTAAACAATAATTAGACAAAAAAACAAAATGGAGGACGACGGGGCGGTGAAATTCTTTGGGCCCATGGGCGGCAAATTAGTTAATCCGGCCCTGATTATAACAAATCAGTATTTAACTCTGATACGAGCACTTTTTTGTTTTTCGCTATTCTATATAAATTTAATAATCTAATAAATAATATATATTCAATTTCTATTTCAGATATTATGTAATTCTGGAGGTCTAAAAGATGTTCCTCTGAAACTCCTACCAGTCACCGTCGAACACTTATCACTGACAAAAAATCATTTTTCCGTCATTAGAAGTGACTGCTTCTCTGGACTGAAACATCTTAGAAAACTTTCGCTGGATGGAAACAATATATCTGTTATCAAGCCTTTTGCATTCCGTGGCCTTCCTAGACTGCGGGAACTATCAATTCAACAGACTCCTCTCATGACAGTACCAAGATTTGCCTTCGCGGGATTGCAGAATATTACGTCAATTATTCTTAGTCATAATAGAATAAGACAGGTGGAGTCGTACGCATTTGCCGGGACAACAAATCTCCGAGTATTAGTTTTAACGAACAATCCAATTGTCAAACTAGAAAGTAACGCGTTTAGTGGTTTGATCAGTGTTGACAAATTATCTTTTCCTTCTGGAATCCGAGTGATAGAACCTGACGCGTTTAATGGTTTGGATACGGTAAATCATTTGAAATTGTCCTTTATGGACTTACCTGGTATAGAAGAAAGTACTTTCCGAGGATTAACAAACGTTGAAGTGTTTTCTATACAAGAATCAGATCTCGGTACAATAGAAAGTGAAGCTTTTAATTGTTTGAGTAATATTAAAATGTTATTTGTGATAAATAATAAAATTGACTCAATAGCGGGTATGAATATCACCCAAGAACATAATATCGGAGTGCTGAAATTTCAGGGTAATCATATTCTAGAGATTCCAAGGAGCGAAAATCTGAATATTGTAGTGAATACACTCATTTTGAAGTCAAATCATTTTCCGTGTGATTGTCATATACATAATCTTTTGGAGGGCCCATTGGCGAATGGAAGTGTCTCAAGATTCATGTCAGAGAACTACTGCATATCTCCACTTGAAATGAATGGCAAACCAATGAGCCAATTAGACTTTGATAATATAATCAAATGCCGGGATAATATTAGTGATGAAATCGAAGAAATATCCAGAAGCTCATCAGAGGGTGTTTCTAGTGTACACACTTTAATTTTGAATATATTTTATGTAACTGTATTGATGATTAAATATACTTAATTGTTTCATGATTTCAAACAAATTAATTTCAAGTTTTATGAGAAGGTAAAAGTCCAAGATCCCAGAGCCGCCAGACGTTACTTATTTTCTCAGCAATAATATTTATGGGATGAAGTAGTGCTCGTAACGACTTTCAGTGTATGGATACCTGCTACCTTGTGCCGACTGCCAATTTCCAGGTATCAGGTGCTAAAGATGGAAAAAACTCAACTCACTTTTCTTAAATTCTTAGTCTTGATTTTTATATATGATACTCAGGGAACTATTTCAATACTTTATGCAAGCAGCCAGACCGAGCGTATGGGCCAAACATCCCGCCAGGCACAAATAAAGTGTTCCTATGAGTATGACAGTATGAGCGAAATGTCATGACAGTAAGTATTTATAGAAGGGAGATTCACGCGCAAAGACCAAGCTAGTTAGTCGAGTATGTTAGGTACGCTGGCTAGTATTTGGGAGGTCTCGGGTTCAAACCCGGGGGCCGACTGGTCTGCCATGAGTTTTTTTCAGAGGTTTCCTCATGGTAATGTAAGTCACTGCTTGCAAACTTATAAGGCGAATGCTGGGCCAGTATTAATCCTCTGAACCCTACCCACACTTCCTATGTTCCATAAATATCCCGTCTCACCTATCCTTAATGCACTTGTACATACAAGTGTATCCTCTGATCTGGCTGAAGGAGTTAATCCCAAACTCAAGCTGCCCGCTTCCCTGACACATACTTCAGGGAGGAATGAAACACGTGTGTTTCCTTTTTTTTACGCGCAAAGACAATCACTATCGCGCTTAAATGAGCAAATCATGACATTTCGCTCATACTCATCGGTCTGGCTGCTTGCATAAGGTATTGAAATAGTTCCCGTGTATCATATCGCCCCCTTAGTGCAACGACTAGATAACTTGAAATTTATAGTTTCGAGATAATCGATTTTGAAGTTTCAAAACTTTAAAAAAATACAACCGTTAAACAGTCAAAATTATTTGATGTGTATAGAGATATGTTGCATATCAAATTATGTATAGTCAATTTTATAGACAATCAGGTTTTATATATTTGCAGAATTTGATCAAAAACTTGAGATATCTAGTTGTTGCTGAAAATCTAGTCAAAAAAAGTAAAGTTATCTATTTATAACCACTAGCAATTAAAAGCATATCACTTATTAAATACAACTTTATTTGGAATGAAAAATGAACAAGAATGGTTCAACTAAAACACAAAATATTTCAACACTTAACACGACTTAAATATCAATATCAGTGACATCACTTTCGGTAGATTCTGTGTTATGAAGCCTTTTTCTTTGGTCTCCTTGGAGAATGGGAGACTCTGATAAAATGATTCGTACAAGCTAGGGAGTGCCGGAGGTTTCATTTTGAAAAGAGACATTAGGTCGTCGTATTTTTCTTTTTTAAGAGGTAGTTGACTTTGATACAAAGATACAAAATTTTGTGATTGACTACGCAGAATTTCCAAAATCTTCTCACCCCTTGATATCATTTTTGCATCAACACCGTTTGAAAAACACTGTAAAACTAATTCAGTAGCACAGAAACCCACCTGTTGTTTCAAGCACACAACTAGATATCTCATAGAGACCAAGATGTTGCCGGCGAGTAACTCAATAATGCCGGTGCTACAACTAGATAGCTCAAGATGTCGTGTTATAGAATGTGCATTTTCGGAGTTATCTATTTCTGGTCATTATTTAAACGAGTTTGGTTGCTCGTACTAGATATCTAGATGTTGCATTGAAAAGAGCATGAAAAATAGGTTAGCTTTAACTGGATAACTCAAAATGCATAAAATTCGAGTTATCTAGTTGTTGCACTAAGGGGGCGATATAAAAAAATCAAAACTGCAAAAATAAGAAAAGTGAGTTGAGTTTTTTCATCTTTATCACCTGATACCTGGAAATTGGCCGTCGGCACAAGGTAGCAGGTATCCATACACTGAAAGTACATACGAGCACTACTTCATCCCACAAATATTATTGCTGAGAAAATAAGTAACGTCTGGCGGCTCTGGGACCTTGCTCTATAACTAGCCACCTACAATGCATAGGTTAATTTCTTAATACTGAAAGTTTGTATTATGGTAACAAATGTTCAAGATTTTTTTCATTTCAATATATTGCTTTCTGCTAAAAAAATATTGAAAAATCAAATGTGCATGCTCCAAGAAAATTCTCGAAATAGAAGCTTCTTTCATCACCTTCAAAAATTATTCCAACCTCAAGAATATGCTTATGCATATACTGGAAGGTACCATCTATTATAGAACATAATACATTCACATTCTCAAATTTGTTAATATTACTCTTAGCTTCAATAAAATTATGTCAACAATATAAATCCGAACTAAATATGAAAAATAAAAACACTATGCTAATAGTGCAACATTTTCAAATCTCATAAAATATTTCTTCAAATAAACTATGAGAATGTGATACACGGATTTATAGACAATGATATGCGGTAGTCAAGTGAAGAAAATGTCCTCTTTGGTGTTAGTAACATGTGCCTAATTGGAAGTTACCTTAGTACAATCTCATTTGTTTGTATTTGTTCATTGTATTCAAGTTATCATTTACTAGATATGATCATAAGTCTCACCAAAACTTCACTTATTTAGTAACAAAAAATCTAACAGTGTTATAAGAAGTTATACCTTAAAAAGTATATACCTATGTACTTCCGATTTGAACCTCTTTATAAAATAGAAGTGAAATCCAGCTTACCGCTAAAAATGCTTTTCTCAGTTTCACAAGTTCAATTAGCAGTAAAAATTCTGCTTGAATATATATATATATATATATATATATATATATATATATATATATTATATATATATATATATATATATTATATATATATATATATATATATATATATATATATATATAATATATATATATATATATATATAATATATATATATATATAATATATATATATATATATATATATATATATATATATATACATATCGAATGTCGAATTTTTTCCGTTTTGATAATTTCCTCTGAATCAGTGAATTAAGGCTTAGTTAATCCAATTTTCACTGGTGTGTGTTAGTAACTAGCATACCACACAGGATTTAGAAAGTCACTAGGATCCCTTGACATAAATTAAGCATTAATTTTCGCGGCGAACTTGGCAAAAACAAATATTTCACTAATTTATAGTTGATTTGCTGATTATTAACGCTTTTTTCACTGAACATAAATTCAATTAGCTCCGACACAAATTTCTGTCGTAGATAGAATCAATAAAAGAGCTTTTCATACGACTGCCTCAGAAAATGAGGTTTTGCGCATTTATGTTACCATAAATATTAAATACTAGTACTAGTTGTTCTATTAGTTTTAGCAATTTTCTTAATAAAAACGAGTTTTACAAAAAAAATTTGATGTATGTGGTTTCTATTTGCTGTCGTATAAAATGTATCATAAACTGTATATAAAACTCGTTTGAAAGCCTCTTTGCCGTCAAAATCCAAACGGGAATAGTTTTTTTAGACTGTAGAACTATCATCAAGAGAAGGGATCTCTATTTGGGGAACGAAAATGTGTCTCAAACTTATCTTAACCAAGCAAACATAAAAAAAAACATTCAATATTTCATTATATTTAAGATTATATAAAATATCTCCAATTTCTGAATCTAAGGATTTCAGTTCATTAACATAAAAGTTGTTCGAAGAAGAGTATTTAGATAGGTACATAGTAGGTCGATATTGTTTCGGTTCAAACTAATTATTATATTTTTTTCCATGAGGTCATATTTGATATATATAGTATATATATATATATATATATATTATATATATTATATATATATATATATATATATATATAAAAGATATATATATATATAAAATATATATATATATATATATATATATATATATATATATATATATATATATATATATATATATAGGAGTGTCCTGGAAAATACGTGTACAACGTTTGACGACAGACTCCTGACGTCAAAATAGGTCGATCTAAGCCGACTTAGTTATATCCAAAATTGTCTCGTTTAGCCAGTAGACGGCGTCAAAAATTTTAAAAAATATTGATTTTTCCTAAATTACGTGATTTTTTCATGTATAGTCTACATTTATTCTTATTTTTTATATCAATGTTGTTTTGAAACCCAGATATTTTTGTCGAGTAACTGGACAAATTTGGAAGCTATTTTACCTCTTGAATATTTTTCGCTGTTTTTGCCAGGAAAAAATATTTACAATTTTATTATTAACAGTTATTAATAAAACAAAGTTGGAAGTATGTATTAAAATTATTTTAAGAAACTGAATAAAACATTACTTAAAAAAATGTGAAAAATGACCACCATTTTGTGGTCAAGCGTTGTACACGTATTTTCGGAACACCTGTATATACAGGGCCGTAGCCCCCTCTGGAATCATTTAAGCCCCTTCTATAAAATATACCAGAGATTTGTTTATATTCAATGATGAAAGTACCTTTTTATTTTTTTTTAATATTTTTTATTTCTATTTTTTTTATTTATTCATGAGAGATTTTTTATTCATTATTTTTTATTAGAATAAATTTTTTTATTTTTCCAAAATGTTTTTTAATGAATATTCGTCTTCCAGGTAAAAAGACAGAAAAAGCTGTATATTCTTGTTTTTTGTCAAGTTTATTTATTTTAGTACTATGTAAAAAACAAGCCCCCTCAAGAATTTGTTTAGCCCCCCCCCTAGAAAACAGTGCTGGCTGCGGCCCTGTGTGTATATATATATATATATGGAAAACAGAATTCTTCGTGTTAACGACACACGTTCGTGGCAATAAAATGAAATGAACTAGGACATTTATTTGAAACTAATCAAACAAACCTCGCCTAGCGGAGCTGGCTATAAGAGTTCACGAAGCATCGAAATATCAACATCTACCCAGACGGTAATTGTTCGAAATGTTAATTTGTTTATCACAATCGATGGAAATTGATAGACAAGACTGTTTTCGCCCTTATCGGGGCTCATCAGTATCATCCATCCACCGGGAGTGATAACCAAAACCAACATTTCAAACGGTCATACATATTTTCTTCTTAGATAACTCCATGACATATAAATATGACACAGCGCCACCAGTCGGAAACAATTGAACCACATCTTTCAGAATAGAAGAAAACATTTCGGCAACGAAACTCTTACGTCCTGACACCCGAAGGTGGTTACTATAATCGCTAAGCAAGAGTACAGTTGATACATCCATGGACGTAAGAGTTTCGTTGCCGAAATGTTTTCTTCTATTCTGAAAGATGTGGTTCAATTGTTTCCGACTGGTGGCGCTGTGTCATATTTATATGTCATGGATTTACTTGCAGGAATATGTATGATCGTTTGAAATGTTGGTTTGGTTATCACTCCCGGTGGATGGATGCATACTGATGAGCCCCGATAAGGGCGAAACAGTCTGGTCTATCAATTTCCATCGATTGTGATAAACAAATGAACATTTCGAAAAAGTACCGTCTGGGGTAGATGTTGATATTTCGATGCTTCGTGGACTCTTATAGCCAGCTCCGCTAGGAGGTTTGTTTGATTAGTTTCAAATAAATGTCCTAGTTCATTTCTTTTTATTGCCACGAACGTGTGTCGTTAACACGAAGAATTCTGTTTTCCATTCATTGCTACCTGTAAAAAGGTATAAATTTGAGCGCTTGTTACTTTGCGCGGGTGAATGAATGTTGAATTACATCAAAATGGATTGTATCAACTGTACTCTTGCTTAGCGATGTATAGTAACCACCTTCGGTGTCAGGACGTAAGAGTTTCGTTGCCGAAATGTTTTCTTCTATTCTGAAAGATGTGGTTCAATTGTTTCCGACTGGTGCGCTGTGTCATATTTATATGTCATGGAGTTACTAGAAGAAATATTGTATGACCGTTTGAAATGTTGGTTTGGTTATCACTCCCGGTGGATGGATGATACTGATGAGCCCCGATAAGGGCGAAACAGTCTGTCTATCAAATTTCCATCGATTGTGATAAACCAAATTAACATTTCGAACAATTACCGTCTGGGGTAGATGTTGATATTTCGATGCTTCCGTGAAACTCTTATAGCCAGCTCCGCTAGGGAGGTTTGTTTTGATTAGTTTCAAATAAAATGTCCTAGTTCATTTCATTTTATTATATATATATATATATATATATATATATATATATATATATATATATATATATATATATATATCAGGAATCTATTCCTATAATTACATTGTTTATCACTTTATAAGAAGTTATATTTAAAAGTTAAAATTCAAGGAATGATTTATTAACAGGACATTATCATTTTTACCATACAATTTTCTCGAATAAAAAACAAAAAAAGGCTTTACAGATATTTTCATACAGAATTCAATTGTGGAATGATTCCCAATTTTGTAGTGACCTTCAGCTGGGAAGTTGCGGCATCCCTAAGTGAAAACAGGTGGGTCATTTCCATTTCAGACCTGGCTAATTCGATGGCTTTATTGAATAATTCAATTGCAAGTAGAAGATTGCCCCTAAAAAGAATTATTTTCAATAGAATTATAGCTCCAACTGTTGAAAAAAGGATAAAATTTTATATATATCTATATATATATATATATATATATATAATAATATATAAATATATATATATATATATATATATATATTTTATGTTCTTTATATATATAAAGACATTATTACATATATATATATATATATATATATATATATATATATATATATATATATATATATATATATATATAAATATATATAATAGATATATATATATATATATATATATATATATATATATATATATATATATATATATATATATATATATATATATATATATATATATATATATATATATATATATATATAGTGGCGCCGGCTCCTGAAGGCCTGAGGAGTTATATCATGCTTTGTAAAATCACAAAATTATGTTGGCATTTTGATCATTTACTAATTTAGAGCAATATTGAAAATCTTTATGAAATAGATAATTATAAAAAATTATCAAACAACTTTCCAAGGAAGCTGGTTATACGTATTCAGCAACGCAAAATCTGCATTCACAATCGAACGGTGAATTATAGAAATTGTCAAGTCACCCCGACTCAAAATCTGCATACAGCTGTTTCGATCTTATTAGATCTCATCAGTGCAGCTTATTTGACTCGGAGTGAATTAACACTTCAATTAATCTTTGGTGGGATGGCGCTCTGGATTGTTATTCATCCATTGTTACTGACCACGATTTGTATTGGGGAACAATTAGAAATTTGTTAATTCACTCCGAGTCAAATAAGCTGCACTGATGAGATCTAATAAGATCGAAACAGCTGTATGCAGATTTTGAGTCGGGGTGACTTGACAATTTCTATAATTCACCGTTCGATTGTGAATGCAGATTTTGCGTTGCTGAATACGTATAACCAGCTTCCTTGGAAAGTTGTTTGATAATTTTTTTAAATTATTGAAGAATTTTCCTTGTTCACTTTATGTAATGTATGAAATTGACCATGGTCGACTAGTATGTTTTTCATGATTTTATTGAAATAGATAATTAAGTACATACAGAATGTTAAGTTTTCAGTTTCGAAATATTACTTAGTACTAGTTAAGTACTGTATTACTATATTACTAGAGTACTGTCTTATTTATTTTCAAATACTCACATATTTTTTATTCATATTTTATAATACTCAAATATTTTTAAAGCATTAACTTATTCAATGAACCCTGAGACTTATTAAAAGTATGCTTACATTAGCTATTTCACTTATTAGATATCATTTCTTGTCGCGTAAAATCCATTTTGTTAACTGAAAAAATACTAGAAAAGGTGACTCAGTTAGATTTTAAATAATTTTTATTATTGGTATCCATGGATACGTCAAAATAACACGCTAGACGATTTCTCAGGTGTATTGATATATAAATTATTACAAAATTGTGAAATATCTTTGTTATTATTAACTTTAGGTATAGGGAATGGTTATACAAATCGAAAGGTAATTGAATAGCAAATTCAAAAATGCAAAAATATACATAGCATTCCATTAGAAATAAGAAAGTTATTAACGTTTGAAATTTTCCAACTTCGCCCTAGATTTTATCAAGTAATATGTTAGAAATATAGAAAATTTTGACAAAGAATAAATAAAACACTGTTTCAAGGTTACAAAAATCCAAACCGCATACCAATAGACCTACTAACAAAGAAGTTATAGCCTATTTTTGTTGAAGACGCAACTGTCAAAATTTTACGAAAAAAATTAATAACTCGAAAACTGTTCATTTTAGGTATAAAGAATGTTATGACAATTTTATTATAAATTACATAAGAAATTCGAAAATCAAAAAATATACAGGGTATTCCATTTGAAATAACAAAGTTGATATCACTTCCGGCAAAACCGGAAGTGCAATTTTCTTCAAAATAATTTTGAAAAATAGACTTAGTCAGACCATATTTGCTCTGAAAATTTCATATCGATATCTTCAATGACAAAAAAGTTATGGACCGATTACGTAGCTCTGGGTCACCCTGTATATATATATATATATATATATATATATATATATATATATATATATATATATATATATATATATATATATATATATATATATATATATATAACTGAGATTGAATTCTCGCACATCACATGGTGAAACATCATAAAGAATAAAGTATAAACTTTAAAATAAAAACACTTGGCTTATGTTTCACAATATAAAAATACCTATATTGAAAAATCTGAAATCCTATTTAATACAGATAAATTCTCAAAACTTAAAATAGATCCCACTAAAAAATTCCAAAACGAAATAAAATCATTCATCAAGAATAGTAAAATCTTATTTTCAGATATTAACACTTTTTTCTTAACTTCCATGAACCCACGCACCCCGGTTTTATATACTTTACCAAAAATACATAAAATTGATTGCCCGATGCGTCCAATAGTATCTTATATTAACGCTCCTGCGTATAAATTATGTCAGTATTTGAATAAGAAATTACCCACCTTAATTCAATTCAATCCGGCGTATAGCATTAAAAATTCTATTCAGTTAGTTAATCATCTTAAGAATATCAAAATTCCTTCAAATGCTAAATTAATTTCATTTGACGTTATCAACTTATTTCCTTCTACGCCAACTCAAGAAGTTAAAAATATTGTTAAGCAATATCTAGAGATGAACCCAAATTTAACAACTCAAGCAGTCAACGAAACAATGTCTGCCTTAAACTTATGTTTGAAACAGAGTTATTTCAAATTTAATAATATAATATACAAACAAGAAGACGGATTGCCCATGGGATCACCGTTATCGCCTTTGTTGAGTGAAATTTTCATGAATAACTTAGAAGAAAAAATTTTCAATACTGATAATAATTTAATTACTAACGTTTTATTATGGAGACGTTATGTAGATGATATTTTTTGTATTTGGACCGGTACAGATAGGCAGTTAGATAATTTCCTTAAATATATAAATACTTTCTACAACTCGATTCAATTTACAAAAGAAGTAGAAAACGAAAACGGTACCTTGAATTTCTTAGACGTTCAGATTGCTAGGAATTTGAATTCTCTTACTTTCAACATTTATAGAAAACCAACCTTCACAGATACTTTAATTCACAGCGACAGTAACCAACACATTAAAATAAAACTCAGTGCTTTTCATTCGTTCATACATAGGTTGTTCACGATTCCATTATCGGAAACAAATTTTCAAACTGAATTTAATACAATTAAATTATTAGCCATCAATAACGGTTACAATGAAAGTCTTATCGACAAGCTCATTGGGAAAAAACGAAGAAAGTATCTGTTGCATTCAATATACCCCACGCAAACTATTAATGAAGAACAAAAATACTTCCCAATAAATTATGTGCCTAATTTGAGTAGCAAAATTTGTAACAGACTATCAAAAAATAACGTTAAAACAATTTGTACAAATAAAAGAAACTTGAAGTCATTCTTGGTCAATAATAAAGAAAAATCTAACATCGGAGAAAACAGTGGTATTTACAAAATATTTTGCGACGAATGTCCTGCTTTCTATATTGGACAGACAGGAAGGAATATAAATATTCGTGTTGAAGAACATAAAAAGTCAATTTTACAAAACAAAAATACCACTGGCTTCTCTGAACATTGTATAAAATTCAATCACTTCCTGGATTTCAACAAAACCAAATTGTTACATTCAGGTAACAAGGGTAAACGTCTTGACCTTCTCGAAATTATCGAAATAAGTTCCGCCCATAATAGTCAATTACCCCTTGTAAACGAACAAATTGATTTTCAGGTATCACCTTTGCTTTTGTCTGTTTTATAAATTACGATGCAATACTCTCCTGTAGTCAGTCTTGATAATGAGTTCATAGCTTGAAACATGTCGACTTTTTATTACTGCTAAGTACAGTATCTAAAGATTTTTTATATTGTGAAACATAAGCCAAGTGTTTTTATTTTAAAGTTTATACTTTAATATATATATATATATATATATATATATATATATATATATATATATATATATATATATATATATATATATATATATATGTATATGTATATATATATATATATATATACATATTAATAATGAGAAAATTGCTAAAAGTGAAGTATCTAGATATTGATTTTTTAACAAACATGATTTTTCGAGAAAACTGAACTCCCTTTCAAGATATTACGTGATATAATAAAATGTCCTAAATTCGTCTTACCTTTGAACTTCTACAGTTCCCAGAGTTTCATAGGCAAATTCACATTTTCTGTCCAAATCTATAGCCTCTCGCATCAATTTAACAGAGCCGACAATATCATTTTTCCACTGAAGGAGTAACAAACCCTTGTGAACATATATCGAAGCGTTATTCGGATTTAATTTTAGAGCTTTCTCGTACATCTCATTTGCTTCTTCGAAGTTTTCTCGTTCTGTAAGGACCTGAGCGAAAAGAACAAAGCTTTCTGAACATTCCGGAAATTTTTGTGTAGCTTTCCTGAAGTTATCCATATTTTCTAACAGAAGCTCTGCATCCTGTTTTTGAAGAGCATAACGGTAGTCTGTGTAGAGTTTTTGAACATATGCAATGGGAAAATTTGGATTTAACGTAACTGCTTTTTGAAAATCTTCTCGGGCTTCATTGGTTCTGTCCATTAGTAATTTCACTTGTCCTCTGTGATGGAACACATCTGCAAATTATAATACTCAATTGAGGATTGTTAATCCATTTCGAGCTATTTGATTGGAATACATCATTTTCCACATCTTTAGTTCATTTATTTCGAGAAAAGTTTTCATATTTTATAATATATAATAAAAAAATATAATATTTAATAAAAAAATATTTTACAAACCGAATAATATGAAAGGATGTACCTACCCAAAAAAAATAGTTCCAATTACATACCTGATATGTTAGGACCCAGATCAACAGCAGTTTCATAATCATTCAGACATTCTTGGAGTTTCTCAGTTTGCATGTAAATAGATGCTCGTTTGATTAGTGCATTCACTCTTATCTTGTAGTCATAGTCTTCATTATCAATAATGGTATTTAAATCTTGTGTAGCTTCATCAAACTGACCACAAAGGAAATAAAAAGAAGCACGAAGAGAAAGAGATTCTGCAATATATGCAGAATCTGACTCACTTGAATTAATTTCTTCTGTACATGCTGGTATTATTTCATCATATTTTTCAGTTGCAAAGGCTAATTTTGCCTTTAAGAAGCCCTTCAAATCTCCTTGTCCTAATGGTTCACCAACCTCCAATAATAATTTTCCAACAGGATCTTCAGAAAATGATGAAAGGTAAGTGAGGATGAAATGCTTGGATGGCATTACTATTTTTCTTGTTTTCATGGCTTCATTGGCATGCATTTTTCCTAATTCTTTCAAAACTCTATCTGCCATGAGAAGAGCACTATTGTTTTGGAAGTTTTGTAGAAGACAAACACATGTGACATCATCTAAACAGTTTTCCCAATCCTTCACAACTTCTCTAGCTTTTGCCCTACGAAACAATGCCTTTTCGTATCTCAGATTCAAATCAATAGCTTTACTGCAATCTGAAATAACGGAGCTCCATTTCTTCAGCTGTTCATAAGCTGCAGCTCTATTTTGATAAAATGTTGCAAGATCATTTGTTTGTTCTGATGGGCACGTAGCAATAGCTTTATTATAACACTGAATTGCTTCATCATATTTACCATTCTTAAATAACAGATTCCCTTCTGCTTTGAATTTTTGTGCTTGTTCAAAAGGAGTTTCAGCTGATTTACTTTTAGTTTCAGAAAACACGTCACTTGATTCTTCGCTAGTCCCGCGGAATATACTGTTGAACAGTGGACTCCTGCCGGACTTTAAGTACCAGTAGCTGAGCCCAATTGCACTAGCGGCACCAACACCTATCATAATCTGCCATTTTGGAAAAGGTGTAGTACCACTGCTACTACCACTTGACGATGCCATTTAAATCTATTCTTGAGTTATTTTTATGATAAAATCATTGGAACAAAAATAAAAAGGCGTAAAACTATGATAAGGGTTTGAGGTTATAAAAGCGTAATTTCTTATTCCACGCATCCGTCATTATTAAGGCACTGCCATCCTTCATAGCAGAAATTAGTTTTTCTTCTCTGGTCCTATCACTCCTATCCAATTACGTTTAGTGCGACGGAATTATCAATATTTCTATACGCCCGTCATAACTAGATCTTTATTCTTAAATAAATTACTTATGTAGTTAAAAAAAATTTTTCGGAAATCAAATAATTTAATTTTTCTCCAGTTTTCTCTAGTGGCGTAAATGTTTTATATTCAACATAAGATACACTATCCCAAATATAATTTTCGAAAAATATCCCTCATTTTTCTTTGATTGATTAATACGTATGAAATTAACGTAGGATTTTAGAAATATTATATTTATTGAAAATTTTCCTAAAATCTTCTTATTTCGATTTAGCTACATGTGTTTTTCCAATAATTGACATTTTGTAGATCTTACTCGCTATGAAATAGAGCCATGTGCTAAAACATGAGAATATAACAGTTTAAAATTGCGATGTTCTGACTTCAGGCCATCGATACAGTTTTTCAATCAAAATATATATTTTCATATAAACCATGACATTAATCAGCACTTGGATTCATAAACCCTGTTTCGATACAACCTCAGATCATTAAATTAATGTATACAAGGAAACTCAAACCAACATACACACAGAGGCTAAGAATATACCTAGATAATCCCTAATTCCTCACTTGTAGACAACGTGATGCAATATATTTTAATCTCTCTTCATCATCACATTATTCTGAAAGCTGAAGTGGAAAAATAAATTATGTGCGTAAAGAACCTGACAAATTGCTATAATAGCTAACATAGCTCAACACATCCAGCAACAGATAAAATTAATCTAAGCTAGACAAAAGTCAGGTACTATGAACTGTTAGACAAAAAAAAGTTTTTAGCGATTTATTTTGAGAATAACTATAAAACTTTGTTGCAATTTACATGTTAGGTACTAAAGTACTCTAACCGATTCAATTTAAATCTTTATTCCATAATACAGTACAGTGTGGAACATGTAATAATACCTATGCAATTAAGAGACCCTCTGAGATTGTGTTATCGCTGTTCATTCGATTTGTTGTTTAGTTTATTAAACCATAGTCAAAATAAAACCGAACTCAAGGGCACTAGCAAGATGCCGATGTTATCAATATCAAATGTTTTCGAACAATTATTTCTCTACCTAGGCTCTTAACCCTTTCAGGGCAACTGGTTAGCTAGGAAGGCCACAGTTTGTTAGTCATGAGTAAAACTGCTCGTTGGCTATTTTTGTATACCAGTGTGTTTTGTAGGTTGACAAAATTTGACGTGTTCATCGAAGACAGACCGAAATAAGTCCATTTGTTTACTATAGTTGGGCACTACTTAGAGGATCTGCTGAAACTGTGTGAATTTGTTATTTTTATTAATGAATGGTGGAAAAATGGCTACAAAGTTATTTACTTATATCTTACTTATGCATTTTCATGAATATATTGAACGTAAATGTTTCCTTTCTTTCAAAATTTCTAATTTTATTGGGGTCTCCTGAAGTGACCACTGGGCACTTACGTAATCGTGTTATCTTATTTTAGTTCTGAGGAAGCAAGTTTGGAGTACCTACCTACTGAATAGGGTTGCCAATTTTCGAAAGGACCAACCCGGGAGATTTTTTTAAGGAGTTTAGTAGGGAGGGGGTTGAAGAAAATGTTAATCATTTATTTATTTTTAATTTATATATACTCTACTTCTAATATTAGACAGTTTTTCACCACAAAATCATAATCATTAAAAATCGAAGTTTGATTAGTAGAGCGCGGTTGCGTATAATTTTGAAGAAACTGGGGAAATTAGTCACCCCGGGAAGTCGGGAGGTTGACCATTATTACCGGAATCATCCGGGCAATCCGGGAGGGTTGGGAACCCAATAACTGAATATTTAGAAAATCTTCCTGCAGATGACTTGTATGATTTGTAAGAAATGTTCAGCGTGCAAAGTAGAATTGTGTTTGAAACATGACAAAAACTGTTTCATGTTATATTACGCAAAATAGGTTATATTGTTTGGTTATATGTTCCTACTGGTTATGTGGAGTGACCACATCCTGCAGGAAAATCCTTGTGTTTTATATCTTGAAATTTGTTTCATTTTCTTCGAGTATCTCTAATAAACCATTATAATATTTTTTCCACAAAAAAATAATTTGGGCCGGAAAGGGTTAGGGTGGCAACAATAAAATCATCGAACAAGCACCTGAGGTTGTAGCAGTATACATGCAAGATTGTAACACCCCGCCGCTCTGTTCAGTGAAGGAGTTGGTTGGAATACTATGCGTGGAAAGGATGACTAATAAAATTATTACTTACTACAAAACCATGAAAGCACCTGTTTGACCTAGTGACCGCAGTGTGGCCGATACCATAACAAACAACGTAGGACGTAGGTAGTTAGGTACAAAACGTGTTTATTCTTCGTGCAAAAATGCTATAACGTGATACAAGTGTATTGTTATGTGACGATATATATTGAGAAAGGTGAGTTTATTATGATTCACTTATTTGTACGAATGAAATACGTAAATTATTGTATAAAATGTTGAAATCTCACTTTCTCCTTCGCACGGAAACGATGTCCGTCCACTATAATAATAATCGAAAGATAATAGATGTTGAAAATAAAAGTCTACTATGCTTTTCGACCGTTATAAAGCAATATTACGAAATTTATCATTGTAACAACTCAAGGTAGGTATGTGGTATGTGTTCAGTTTCACTACTTGTTTTGAAGCGAATACCTCCAAAGTTTCTATAGAAACTTATGATGGCACGGACGCAATTGCGACATTAAACTAAATCTGTCTCAATAAAAAAAATTTAACTCTCCCAAGATTCAAATTTTATCGTTTTATCAGCCGAAGTTACGAAATATAAACCTCTAAACAAATCGTTATTATACATAAGCGAAGGACAAGAAAGAAAACAACAGCTATGGATGTATATATATATATATATATATATATATATATATATATATATATATATATATATATATATATATATACTGAGAAAACTGTAATCTGTGTTATATTGGAATTTTATTTGTTTTTTGTTGTTTTATTTATATCGCGAACAAGCATTTTAAAGTTTAAAAAATGAAAAAATTAAAATATAAACGACGTTTTATTTTATTAAAAAGAAAATTTTTACGGGGTGTCCGGGAAAAAACTAAATTTCACCCAAATGTCCGGGGTTTTCGAAATTTTTGTCCGGCATCGGCAATTTAGGTGATGGCAACCCTTTATATATATATATATATATATATATATATATATATATATATATATATATATATATATATATATATATATATATATATATATATATATATATATATATATATATATATATACATAACTTTGTCGAGATATACCTCCGTATTTTGATATTTAACCATCTCTTCACATATCGAAGTCACACAGGGTTTATCAGTGAAATTATTAGGGGTATATATTGATGACAATTTGTCTTGGGTCAGTCACATACATTATTTATGTAGAAAATTGTCAAGTATAATCTTCATGCTTCGAAGACTGAAACAAATATTGAGTTTCACAGCTCTTAAAATTGCTTATTTTTCACTGTTTCATTCGCATATATGCTACTCGATAATTTTATGGGGGTCATCGTCCCATTCCACTAAAGCTTTCATCCTACAAAAAAAGACATAAGGATTTTAACAGGAGCGGATAGGCGTGATTCGTGCCGACTTCTTTTTACAAAACTGGAAATTATGACTATTCCATCAGTTTACATTTATAATTCCGTATTAGAAATCCACAACAAGGAAGATTCATTAACCAAAAATTCAGACCACCATAATTACCCAACAAGATCCGGAAATCTTCTAAGATGTCAACGATATAGGTTGAATAAATCTAGGGATAATTCGCTGGACCTTGACCTTTACAACAAACTTCCAGTTTACTTCAAAGATCTTCCTCGGAAACTTTTCAAGAATAGAATGAAACATTTTTTCCAAACTCACTGTTTTTACTCTACTTCAGAATTTCGCAGTTTCAATTTTCCTTCAACTCTGAATTTGTTGAATGAAGCAGACTGATCTTACCCCTGTGAGCACCGGTTTACGTGATTCCCACTAACACATTTTTAGATTGGTGGGTGTATATGTGTACCTATAATTGTATTTTATTTTATATATGTCAAGTATAATTGTGGATATGTGTAGGTATATCTGTCTCGTGTTCGCAAGACATTTTAATTTGTTATTTTCATACACACATGAATGTATTGACTTGTGTAAATGCTGTATTGCATATAGCACCAATAAATTATCTATCTATCTATCTATATTAATTGAAGATTTAGTAAGGAGTTGAAACGGATAAATAATGGCCTAGTGTGTGTTCTTCATTTATTTATGTCGACGTTTCGGTTACTGTCATAACCTTCTTCAGGACTCTGCAATAATACGACGATTACAAAATTACATAAATTAAACATTGCTAGTGAACTCACCAAATAGTTGAGGTTAAAAATAAAAGCAAAGAAGTGCGAACAACAGATTGACCCCTCTCAGTTCGGCTTTAGAAAAGGATTAGGAACTCGAGAGGCACTTTTTTCGCTGAATGTTCTAACACAAAGGTGTAGAGACATGAATGTTGATGTATACGCCTGCTTCGTTGATTATAGAAAAGCGTTTGACTGCGTTTCGCATCAGAAAATGACGGAAATCCTAAAGGCTTCGGGTATAGACCGCGGCGACCTGCGTATTATTACCGACCTATATTGGCACCAAAATGCACAAGTAAGAGTGGATAGGGCAATGTCTGAAAAAATGGCAATACAGAAGGGTGTACGACAAGGCTGCGTTTTATCTCCCCTTCTGTTCAACCTATATTCTGAAACTATATTCAGAGAAGCACTCGAAGACATCAACATAGGTATCAAGATGAACTGTAAAAGAATCAGCAACCTCCGCTATGCAGACGATACCGTGGTAATAGCCGACAGCCTTACAGACACACAGAGAGCTATGGATCGCATCGTGAAGCATAGCCAGCGTTTCGGCCTCTTCGTGAACATCAAAAAAACAAAGCTCATGGTTTTCTCTAAACAACCAACACCCGCCCTTTTATATATAGATGATAAACTTGTCGAACAAGTACCAACAATTCGATACCTAGGCGCTATCGTCAATGAACAATGTGACCCAAAAATTGAGATTAAGGCCAGAATCGAGCAGGATCGCAGATCCTTCATTAACATGAAAAATCTTTTTACATCTCGTGATCTGAGCCTTCAGCTCCGTGTACGATTGTTACGGTGTTATATATTTTTCCTGTCCTGCTCTATGGGTGTGAAAGCTGGACGTTTAACCAGGAGATGGAAAAACGTATAGATGCATTCGAGATGTACCTGTACCGAAGGGTATTACGGATATCATGGATGGCAAGACGGACAAACATCGAAGTCCTCAACATGATGGGCAAATCTTTAGAACTGATGACAACTGTCAAGGAGAGGAAACTCCAATACATCGGGCATATCATGCGCGGTGACAAGTACGAAACCCTCCGACTGGTCATCGAGGGAAAGGTCCAGGGGAAACGATCAATAGGACGACGCCAAAACTCATGGCTCGAGGATCTGAGGAGATGGCTTGGACGAACCTCTACAGAGATCTTCAGGGGTGCAGTTTCTCGAGTCATAATAGCTAATTGGACCGCCAACCTCCGCAGGGAGACGGCGCTATAAGAAGAAGAAGTGAACTCACCAAATAGTTGAGGTTAAAAATAAAAGCATTTCTTAGAACAAACAATATTTAGGAACATCTCCTACTCAGCAGATATATATATATATATATATATATATATATATACCTATATATATATATATATATATATATATATATATATATATATATATATATATATATATATATATATATATATATATATATATTTATATATATATATATATATATATATATATATATATATATATATATATATATATATATATATATATATAAATAACATACATACATACCTATATAATTATGTATGTGTATGTGTAATTTAGGTATACATTATTTTGTGTTGCAGATCACAAAAGAAATGGGATTATGGCCATTCTTGGAAGAAGTGTGAGCAGATGTAGCAATGCAATCAAATATATACTTTTCATTGTCAACTTCATCCTATTTGTGAGTAATTTAATTTTTTATTATTGAGTGAAAACATCTTTCAAAATAAGGCTACAAATCACGATCCATGATTTGAGCATTAATGCTCTATTTAATGTACTAAAAGTTAGTATTGCAATTTTCAAGAGTGGGTAGTACAGGGGGTATTGGCAAAAATTCGGCCCAAATTTTTGGTGGTTAATTTTCAGTAATTTTGACTCGAAAATTTGAAAATATAAAGCTTTTTGTACAAATAAGGTACTCCTCTCATATTTCGCTAGGAAGCAGCATTTTCGAGAAAAATGAATTTGAATATTTCTTTACGAATTGATTGTTGTTCCGAAATTAGACGTCTAAATAGCTTTTTTCCGGCAACAAACAGCAGTATTAAAAACTGGACGATTAATAATTGACAGCAAATTTTCCTATACCTAGCAAATCAAAAAACGTCATTTGTTTCCAGGTCTACTGATTATTTTCTCCTCGATTTGCAAATTGAAAATCAAAAAATCAATTCTTATAAAAATATTCAAATGCATTTTTCTGGAAAATGCTGCTTCCTAGCGAAGTATGAGAAGAGTACCTTATTTGTACAAAAAGCTTCATATTTTCAAATTTTTGAGTCAAAATTACTACAAATTTACCATCGAAAAGTTTGGGCAACATTTGTTTCCAATACCCCCCTGCACTATCCACTCCTGTAAATATTGCAATACTTACTTTTAGTACATTGAATAGAGCGTAAAAAGTTTCACTGTACCAAATTTTATCCAATTACCTTCACAGGTTTTGAAAATATTTACAAAAACCCAAAATCAGGTCTTCACCTTTAACACTCTGTATCTTAGCGAAGAAGTTGGGGATCCTTGTATTGTTTATATGAACTTTTATATCTATTTTTTGAAGTATATGAATATATATATATATATATATATATATATATAGATATATATATATATATATATATATAAAAATATATATATATATATATAGGGTGACCAGATGGCTGAAGTGGAAAAAACGGACACCTCTCCCGTTACCCCCCCCCTCACCTACACTTCACCATGTATCCAAGTAGACAGCGACACGATTCACAGTAATAAAAAAGCCTCGCTAATTTTGAACACTAAGCTCAGCCTAGAGATTTTACGAAAAGCTCGCTAAATTCTTCTAGCTTTAATGAAAATCTATACGCTAGACCTAGTAATTTTCATCCAAATTTGTATGAAAATCACTGGAAGCTAGAAGTTTTACCAAGAGCTGGTGAAATTCACGAAGATTGTAAAATCTCCAGGTTTAGCCTAGTGTTTAAAATTGGCGAGGCTGAGCCTGGAGATTTTACTAGCAGCCAGTGAATTTCAGGGAAGAGTTCAAAATTTTTGGAATTTATGTAATAATTTTATAATTAATAGACGCATTTTATCGTATTATGCGTGCTAAACTTATTGCGCGTCCTTTATACGTGTCGAGACAAACTGCGAGCGCGGGCGCTTTTGAATGTGAAGTTTGGAAACTTATTTCGGCAAAATTATAGGCGCAACCTATTTTTTCGTCAAAAACGCGAAAAATACGGACATTTTACAAAAAATACGGACTAACGGACACAGAGCTGAAAAAACGGACATGTCCGTATTAAAACGGACGTCTGGTCACCCTATAATATATATATATATATATATATATATATATATATATATATATATATATATATATATATATATATATATATATATATATATATATATATATATATATATATATATATATATATATATATATATATATACAATATAATATATATATATATATATATATATATATATATATATATATATATATATATATATATATATATATATATATATATATATATATATATATATATTGTATTGTAATCTGAACTGCAGCTCACCAGTTTTGAAAAAGTCGTGCAGTTAGTTGAACTTTTTATTGAATTAATGGTGCAGTTTGCCGTACATAATTACTATTAATATAGGTATTGATTTTCGAGATCATGTGATACCTGCGTGTTCACGGATAATGTGGTCCCGTCTGTGGTTTCGAAGTGCTTTAACTCTATTTAAATCTCGAAATATTAATGTGTAACTCTGGTGGTCCCTCTTGGTAGTTAACATTCCATTTAAGGGAATTTATTCTGTCACCTGAGTTTTTTCTTGTACCTATCCTATTTTTTCTCTTGCTATCTTTTTCAGTTATTCCGACATAGACCTTCAAGCGACCTGAAGTTTTCCCTTCATTCATTTTCGATCAAGAATGAAGAATTGTTTCAATTAACTGGGGGACACATGATTTTATTACAAGATAATCCAAAAACCTAAAATTCAAGAAATATAGATTAGCATAATTTCAGAACAGCTGTCAATATACCATAACCAATATTTATGATAATTTGCCCCCCAAGCCCCCAATGTTGTCAATGTCAATTAAACAGATTCAGTGAATATATTCTAGCGTATCTGATGGTCCAGTTTAAATGAGGGTATTCTTTTATTGTTTTATTTGTATATTTATGATAGTCCTTTTGTATCCTTGAATTTTTCAAATTTTATTATGTAAATATAATTGAAATCATTTGAATTAGTATCCTCCATAGTAAATCAATTATATTAGGAAATTGTGGGATTTAGGACAAAATTATACTGGATTTATATAGTGTTTATATTTAGCAACGTTTCGCAGATTAGTTTCATCTGCTTCCTCTATAAAGGTAATTAAAATGTTCTACAGCTGATAAGCATAAAGGGACAAATAAAGCAATACATATCTGTCTATTTTAGTCAATACCTATGTCGGGCAAATATACGGGTATATGTGACCATGAACAAATACTCGTAAAACCAATAAAAGAGGGATACTTGTTAATTAATTATATGCTTCTAATTTTTATAAGATGGATATGGTTTTCTTATTTTCAGATAGGTGGATTATCAGCATTCGCATGCGCAATCTGGATCATTGTCAGCGAATCTTTTGCTAATGAATTACTGGGTACTAATTTATATGGGGGGACCTCATGGATAATGCTGATCACTGGATTATTTGTTGCTGTGTTGTCTGGAGTAGGGTGTTTGGGATCAATCAAAGAAATCAGATTTCTACTCTTCACGGTGAGTGAACTTTTTAATAGACCTTTTAGACCTTCCAGGCGACGATTTCCGAAATTTTTTTGACGTCATATATATATATACAAAGTGAGTTTTAAGTATGGAATGTAGGGTTGCCAACTCTCGAAAGGACTAACCCGGGAGAATTTTAAGAAGTCGGCTAGGGGGTGTAAGAAAAGAAAATGTCAATCAATTTTAAATTGTTGATGGAATCTGTCGTTACTACGTGATAATTTAACATGATGAACAAAACCAAAATTTGAATTTACTACGTTTATTATATAGGTATACAAAAAATACTTTGAAAAGTATTTTTGTGATAATAAACGTAGTAAATTGAAGTTTTGTTTTCGTTCATCAATTTTGAATTTATATTTATTTTGCTTCGAGCTGCATCTAATATTTGAGGGTTTTTCACTACAAAATCATAATCATTCAAGATCGAAGTTTGTTAGATCAACGGTATAATTTTAGAGAACCCGTAGAAATTATTGCAACCCGGGAGGTCGGTAGGTTAACCATTATTACCGGAGTCTCTCGGGTAATACGGGAGGGTTGGCAACCCTAATGGAATGCCTCAATTATCACAGAAACGAGTCTCACTTTTTTCGAATATATAGGTAAAAATGCGTTATGGCCGCCTAAGTTAAAATAATAGCTGCATCAAGGTTCCTATGATTGCAACAATATCAACTTTGACATTAAAGTCATTTATTATTGTTGATATTTATCAAAAGCGACAGTGCACAGAAAAAATTGAGATTTAATGATAGGATATGACGATAGACGAAGGAGTCAACAAGAAACTTGTAATATCTTCAGAATATATATATATATATATATATATATATATATATATATATATATATATATATATATATATATATATATATATATAAAATATCAGTGGCGGCTCGTGAGGTGTTGGTTTAAGGAGGCTACAAGAGGTGTTAAAAAATACACCATAGGCGAAAATGTTTAGGATTTCAAGGTCTTATAATTTAAAGAAAATCAAAGTAAAACAAGCACCCTAAAATATTAAATAGGTACCTATTCGAGGAATTAATCAATTGTTGCCCAGCAAGAACCAACGGGGAGGGGAGGTGAGACTTTTTTCTTGCCAGAAATAAAATAGGCCCCTCCCAAAAATAGATTAAAATAAAATTCTTGTCATAAAAGTCAAACAAAACGTAATAAAATAACAACAAAATAAAATAATAAAATATACATTTAGACCTAAACAAAAAAATTTTAATAAATTCTTTGGTATAGACATCTATTTTTTTATAGATATAATAAAAACATTGTCTTTTTGATAATAAAATTCATCTATTTCATGAATTTTATACTTTTATGAACTCGGAGGTTAGGTTAGTAAGGTTAGAAAAATTCAGGTCAGCTCAAGTTTTTGAAAAAAAAGATGACCCAGCGACAAAATCTGACTTCATATTCGGCTTTTTCAGGCCAAAATAAGCTATAATCCGAAATTTTAAGAAAATCGGGGCAGTCTGTTGTATTATCGATAATTACCATAATTCCTGCATAGATGCCAGTGCCAAACAGAGACATTTTCCCTGGTAAAAAGTAAACACTGCCAACAAAATAATTTATTTTTTACCTGTGATCCGGTAAGCCAAGGATGTCTCTCATAATTTCTGATATTAAAACCGCGATTCTGCTACGCTGCACCAAATTGTTTAATTCCGGGGTAGGTCGCAATGTTTTTATTAAAACTTTATCGTTTTAACTTAGTGCACTAATATATACGAGATAACAAATATTCCACTAAGTCACCATTGAAATTTTTAAAATTAACTTCAGTAACCGAACTCATTTTAAAAACAATACGACAATAAAATAAATTAAAACCGACGAAACTGTTTTCGTCCACGACTAGTGACAACGTCCAACGGTCCATGTCCAACGAATTCACTCGATTTTACCCGAAAGCCTATAGTTGTGATTGGTCGACATTGTGTGAGGTGCAATCGGTGTTGCCATTTACATGTGTTTTCCTTTTCTATTGCAATGAAGTATTCATTCGCAGTATTCGCACCGTTGTTTGCTTTTCTGTGGCAGGCATAATGAACGTTGAAAATATACCTTTTTAAGCCTCTGCAGCGTTGCCACAAATCTTGAAATGAATGAACTGCAGTAAATGTAAATACCTTCTATCGTAATTAATAAATTATATTATATAATGTAGGTTGAAAGGAAGGTAGGTGCATAAAATAATATGATTTTGATTAATATGAATATGCTGAATGCTGACTATTCAATAGTAGTATTATATTAGTGATTCACGGAATATTATTGAGGAGGAGGCTTAGCCTCCTTAGCCGCCATCGAATAGCCGGCCCTGATATATATATATATATATATATATATATATATATATATATATATATATATATATATATATATATATATATATATATATATATATATATATATATATATATATATATATATAAATTGATAGCGATTGCCAATGAATTGCATACACTCTTTTTTTTCAGTATATGCTTTGTCTATCTTTCGTCTTCACGACTATGTTTATTGGTGGAGTAATCGCTTACGTATTCAGAGAAAAAGCACAACAAACTATTCGAAATGGAATGATATCATCCTTGCGAGCATATGGAAATTATTACCCTGTCACAACTGCATGGGATGAGACGCAACAAAGGCTCAAATGCTGTGGAATTGATAGCTATAGAGATTGGAGAGGATTCGTGCCAGAGTCATGTTGCAAACCTTCTTATCATGGAAGACTGCAAAAATGCAACAATATAGAGCAACTGAACGATCATGTAGCCTACATGACTGGATGTTTCAATGTTACCAAGGAATATGTGAAAGATAATGCTATGATAATTGGTACAGTTTGTACAATAGTTGCGTTAATCATGGTGAGCGAATATTGTTTAACGATAAACTTGTATAACTTGAGTAAATGAAGATTTGTATATTTATATGCTGCTCCAAATAATTGATTCTTAATTTTTTTTAATTTCCAGGTCATAGGAATAATTCTTTCCTTTTCGTTATTCAGAATGCTAGGTTGATTTGCAGTAATGAAGACCATGTTATCAACTAGGCAAGACATCAATTTTAATAGCGGATAGTGTCTCAATTATTGACCTTTGATTTCATGTATATATTTATAAATTACATAAAAAATATATTTTTAAGATCAGAATTTAGAATTTATTTTACCTACCTACTTTCCAATTGCAATTTCAAAATATCAATTTCATTATTTCTTGACTTCAACTACCATAATACTAGGTCTACAGTAGTCGGAGTATATTTTAAGAAAATTTCAGTGGGCGACATTGTAAAGGGCACACCCTCCCTAAAATTTCAAAAATATATTTTTTTCAAGAAAACAATTTTACTATTTTAAAACAAACAAAAATATTATGAACAAAAAGTTTTTTTTGGAGATCTGTAATATATATAGTGTATAAGTGCGTTTTTTCAACATAACGATCTATCGTTCTCTGTCTATTTAATGTAATGGTATCAATGGATAGAACGATAGCTATCTTACTGGGAGGACGATCATGTGCTCCATTTAATTTATATGGTACAACCGTATGGGAATCGTTTTCCTATAACGATATTTTATGAAGATTTTGAACCGCTACAGGCAGCACCCGAGCAGGGCCGGATCAACCCTGTCCGGGCCCCAGGTCTTTTCAAGTTGATAAAGGGATGTAAGTAACTTCCAGATTATCGACTGTATCCTGTTACTTCAAAGTATTATGTGATATTGCAACAACATGGTTACTTTGACTTGATGCTGCAGCATCACCTTACCTGACTCGTTAGCTTTATTGAAATAGTTTTAATGAATAGGTTATAGATCAGTGATGAATGATGATCCAGGTTGCAAGATGGATTAGGAAATAGAAATGAGACGGGACGCGGTTATTTTAAATTTAATCTTGTTAAACGCAATAACATACAATAAACGAAAGAAAACAGTTTTTTTGAAGTATAAATTGGAAAAAGTCAACTTCCAAGATATTTATTGTTTTTGTACAGTACAGTAAGTTTAAATATTAACTTTTCTTGAAACAAAATCGTTTAAAACATTTTGGAAGTTGACCCTAATTTATAATACATCATTTTTAATGGCCATTATCCACAATGAATTCAAACGGTTCTGAGACATTATTGAATGAAGATAGTTTATTAGTTCTACTACTCGATAGTAGATGGTTCTGTAAGAAAGCAAGAATATTGTTGAGGAACCCCCCCTCAGAACCTCATTTAGTACGAAGAAAATTCAACAAAAATATTTAATTATCATTTTCTCATTTTTATCAATTTTAACCCTTAATATTTCTTACTACGCCATTGTATATGTATATATATATATATATATATATATATATATATATATATATATATATATATATATATATATATATATATATATATATATATATATATATATATATATATATATAATCGTATGTAACAAAACATTCTATAAAGGGGAACGAGATTCTGATAACTTTACTAATAAAACTGTAATAACTATTATTTAAACAAATCTTTCCGAAGGAGATTAATTTAGTTTTATTTTCTGTCTTTCTCAGTAATAGAACAGTAACTTAAAAAATATTTCATATAGGAATTGGCTTGGCTAGTTCTGCCAAAATTATTGTGAGACCAGTCAACTACATTATAATCTGACTACATGTGGTAGAGGATAGAATATGAATAAAAAGAAAAGGATAGACATAGAACTTGGCCTGATTTCGTTCGGATTCTAGATCTAGATAAGGTGTTAATTGACACGTTATATTTGATATTATTCTTGTCTTCCTCAATCATAAATAAAACTAAATAGATTTATGAGTACCTAAATAATGGGTAATTATTTCAAAAAATGACAGTTATATCAAAATTCATAACATTTTTGTTATTTACTGATTTTGGGCAGAAAAAGTCGAATATGAACTTAGGTTTTATCGCTTTCTCACCTTTTTTTTCGAAAAATTAACTAATTCTAAATTACCTAACTAACTAAAAAAGATTTTTTTCAATTTAAAATTCATCTACCTCCTAAATTCGACACTTTATGAACTCTGAGGTTAGGTTAGAATAAGTCAGGTTAGTTCAATTTTTTGAAAATATGAGTTTATATTCGGCTTTTTTAGCTCAAAATTAGTAAGTAACAAAAATTTTATGAATTTTGAGATAATTGTCATTTTTTTAAATATTTAGGTACCCACTAATTCGTTAATACCTATCTTCTATACCTACTTATTTTTTGTTTACATTAACTATAAAATGATTTGAGTTCTGTCATGGCTGGAATACCTGAGAACGACGACATAAATTGGTAAGTCATAATATATAATTCATTGAAGTTCCATAAATTATTTCATTTTTCAGGGTAACAGATTTAGAAAATGCTTTATTAGAGGGTTGTACTGCCACCGATATTTATTATATTTGCAGAGGAAAACAATTACCAGAAAGTCTTAGATCCGAAGTTTGGCAGGTAAGTAAGTTAAATTAAAATTGAAAACGACAAACAAAAATCACAATGTAAAACTATCTCTCAAAACATCTCAATAAGTTACCTATATTTCATTATATTATCATCTGGCATTTAGTGCAATATCAAAATTAATTTATCATCCAGTGTTATGAAAGAATGAATAGTAATTTTGATGTTTATGATGATTTATGAGTCTGTTAACAAAAATGTACTTGATGATGAGTAATTTGATAATTGAAAATTATCATCAAGTTATTGGAAAGCTGGTTCACTATAATGCTGAATAATTGCAACATGTCCAATCACTCCAACTGAACAGTTTGATTTAATTTGTGTTGTTCACTCAAAAGGAAGTGATTTGTCAAATTTTCAGTTCCCTTTTATACTAACAATATGGTGTGAATAAATCATGATTTCTTGCTATTGGGATTCATATAGTCAGATTCTTAAAAGGTGATGATTAATCATCAAATAACTCATCCAAATTTATAGTGAGGTGAACTCTCAATAAACATTTTCATAATTAGTGAAAAAGCATAAAAAATATCCCAATATTTAATTTTTTTTTTATAGAATTGAGACTAGTTACTTGTATGGACAATGTGAATATTTAAACTATCAGCAATTAGACTGAAATATTACAAGGGTGCTATAAAACAAATTACTATTAACCCGGCGACGGTCTTGTGGGGTCTGACAAACCCCAACGTTGGTGGAAAGCCAACCATTTCGTTATACGTGCGTTCGTGAATCTCAGCTTCCCAGTACCTCCCAATTAGACACTTCTGTTGGATTGTGTAGTGTCAATCTGTCCTTCGCTAGACTGCTTCCGGTGCATATCGCGCTAAAGTCCAACTGGGTTCGTCAGACCCCACCCTATCGATTACGTTATATTTTCAATGCGTACTGAAAGAACTGTAGAATTTTTCTCATTTGAGACAATCACTTGCTGTAGTAGAAGAATGAGTTGCTACGAAAAAGAACGTCTACTTAAGTTCTGGGCATCCAAGATGAAGAAGAAAATTTCATAGAAGGCTCGCAGAGTGAAAGCGTTGTCGATGATGAAAATGAAGAACCTGGGAAAATTGAACGAGACGATGATATGAACAGTCTGCATCTGCACTCCGGGATAATATTTTATGGGTAATGGGACCAATAATTTTATCATATTTTTTTCTTTCGAAAAATAAACTAAACATGATTATATTCAGTTCAAGAATTATAAACGAAATTGTTTTTGTTTTTTGTTTATGTGTTCCGTACTTATGTCAAATATACTTTTATTTAATACCTGTTCCTTTTTGTTTTTTAAATCATTTTGAGCCACACATAATTTCAACTTAAAATAACTAAGGGTAGGTATACGAAATGTTTCCTCAGTACAAACCTGTAATTCTTGATGGTATGTTTTTTTTACTGATCCTAAATAATATCCGCAACTTATATATATTCGTGTCATATACCCAGATAACAAAATTTTCATTGCAATATATATACTCATGAATTCATGTACAAGCAACGCGAAAGCGTCATGAGCCGTCGCAGAACGCCTGGCAGATGTGAAACAGAAATAATTTTGTATAAATTATATGCATAAAAGAACAGATTACGACAGGAATCAGATATGGCATAATGAAAAGATAAAGCATTACGAAGGATCCCGCAAATTTTAAGTGGAAATTGGGTTTCACTCAATGTTTCTGAAATTTTGGGGTTAGATTCTTCAGAGCACGTGGATCAAATGGGCAGAAAGCGCCAAAATGCTTTCTTTTTTCTGTACAGTATGCTGAATTTACAAAAAAATTAACAATTTGCAAACATATATACACATAAGTATAAACGCGTGTGTTGTGTGTATGTGTGTGTGTGAGAGTGTGTGTGTGTGTGTGTGTGCACGCGCGTGTGTGTACCCACGCACGCGCGCGCGTTCACCCACACACGCACGCGCGCGCGTACACCCACACACACAAACACGCACACAAACCCACACGCGAGCACACATACACACACACGCGCGTACACCCACACACACTCTCTCTCTCACAAACGCACACCCACACACGCGCGCGCGTACACCCACACACACACGCGCGCGCGCGAACTCCGACACACGCGCGCACGCGCACACACACGCACACACTCTCACACACACGCGCGCGCGTACACATACACGCACACACACACACACACGCGCGTACACACACGCGCGCGCACACACACGCACACTCTCACACAACACACGCGTTTATACTTATGTGTATATATGTTTGCAAATTGTTAATTTTTTTTGCAAATTCAGCATACTGTACAGAAAGAAGAAAGCATTTTGGCGATTTCTGCCCATTGAGACTTTTGATCCACGTGCTCTGAAGAATCTTACCCCAAAATTTCAGAAACATTGAGTGAAACCCAATTTCCACTTAAAATTTGCGGGGTCCTTTGTTCCATAAAATAATGACTACCTATAGTAGGTTTATATTCCATTATATAGCGTGGCGATATGTTGAGCTCTTGTATACACTCTTGCGTCTTAGTTTTACGTTGTATTGACGGCCGAGTGGTCTGAGTACTGAACACTGGTATCGTATTACTGGATTCGAATCTCAGAAGGTGACTCCATGCTTTTCTCATTTATTCATTTACAATCTCGTTTCAGCTTTTGGCCCCACGTTTCAATATTAATTATTTCAACTTGGATTAAGTAATATAAGTTATCACTTCTGTCGAGCGTCCCGAGACGCACATGTTTCTTTTTTGCAAATTGCGTTGCTTTTATATTATCCGAAGGAATTTCGTTCCTACCAGTGTCCCATGGCACCGTTTTTTTTTGTATTAAACTACTGAGGGTACTGAGAAAATAGTGTTAGAATAGGTCTAAAATGTGTTTTTTCTACAAACGTCAAAAAATGACAAGGTTCGCTCATTGACGACAATATGCGAAGTGACCCTTTTTTTCATTTTCCTTCGTTACCATGACACCGTGCACAAAGTAGTGTGCGAAATACTTACTTCGCACACTGCGTGTAAACTATATGGGATTTTTATATTTTAACCTTTATGTTCCTCAATCAGGCAAAAATCCAAGAAATCATTTATTTATTAATGTATAACAATAATTAAGGCTTTCAAATTGTGAGAAAATTTAACACTACCTAATTTTATTTATTATTTACAATGTTAACATTAATGGTGCAGCCAGTGCACGAACCAATATTTATTCCTAAACCAGATAAATCAGATTCAACTCGTGATATCGTAGTTTTGGGAGTTGGAAGACTATCCATTTTTGATTTGCAAGCAACTGGTGTAGAGGTGACAGCACTTGATCCTGAAATTTCACAGTGTAAAATTTTATTTGATATTTGAATTTTATTGTTGATAGAATCTTCCAGGTATACTTCGGCCACAGTCGAAGATTTCCATCCTCCATGTCGCTTCAAAACACATATATCGGCCCCCGTATTAGCAAGGAGTGTGGCTGATGTTCTCCGAAAACAATGGCCCGTGTGGGCATCAGGATTTGGTAATTTTAGGTGTTTTGCTATTAAGCTAGGTATCTTTCCAATACTATTTATTCCAACAACTTGGTTAAAACATGTCTTATTTTGATACTTCAAAAACAATCGGCGACTGGTAGCATAACTTGGACGAAGAGCCGCATATTTTCGGTAAATGTCAGTATAATCTAAATTTGAAATTGTAAAAATTCGTTGTATATTCGTTTTTGTATCGGGTACTTTAACAATCAAAATGGAATTTTTATCTTCTATGTCATCGACCGTCATTTTAGTGAGTTCCTCACAGCTGCAAGCACCCGAAATACCCAGTATTAAAACAACCTAAAAGGAAATCAGTAATTTAAAAAACACATAAAATAATCATCAAAAATCTACCTTAACCAACAAATAGGTTTCATCATCTGCCTCTCTTATGAATTGTTCAACTTCCTCTCTAATCAATACCTTAGATTTCTTAGGATGGTTTCCAACTGACAATTTTTTCAAATATGGAACCAACTTGGTAAATTTCTTAAAATCCGCGTTTTCTTTAACATTGAGTGTTGCTTTCAACATAGAATATATTGCCCATGTAGATCTCCCTAGAAAGTACATAACTACCATAAGCAGAATTCGTTCTAATCATTGTTTAACTCCTGTTCATTTACATAAAATCAAAATCAACAACAATCAATTATGCCTATGCGGGGAGAAAGGCAATATATTTCACATTTTCTTGGCATGTCCAAATAATGAATTAAATTGTTCTAGGCTTTATTCCGATTTATCTAAGTTAGATCCAATAAATTTCCCAATCAATATTTACGAAATTATATTCAAAAATGACCCTAAAATAATAAAAATTCTTATTCATTTCTTGACATCTTCAAATATTAAACTTTAGGTTGCAGATATCTCTTATAACGAGAATTCCAGAAGAACTAACAGTCTCCTAAATTTATATCCTAACCAACCCCTTATGTTTGTGTTGTCTGATGTTAATTGATCCAATCTCCTGATTTAACCAAAATTGTTTAAAAAGAAAGAAGAATAAAATAATAATTGGGTATTGGCTCGTCCAAGATCTGTTGATATCAGGCCCAATTTAGAACAAATAGGTATTATGTCTCGATGGTCACCGCAACCGAGGACATAGATAAAAGAGAAGAATAAGAACGTGGAAGACTTCAGCTTCTTAGACTTCTCTGCAAAATATGCCAACAGCACATTTTCGGATATTTTTCTGGCTTTATTTACTTCACACCACTCTTTAAATTGCTGATATGCATTTTCATACTGGCGCCTCGATTTCTCCGGTAAAAGATTTGAAATTACTGAATTGGCCGCATCTATCAAGTTAGGTGGGGTACTGCTTACTTCATCGTCGCTCGAAATTTCCATTATTTTTAGGGTTACCACAATTTACTGAGGCCAAATCCGGACATGGGGTTTCCGGGTGGTCTGGGGGATTTTAGAAAATTAGGCAATGAAATATGCGTTTTTAGCTAACTCAAGTTAATTTATACGTTTCTAAATTTTAAAAAATAATAGGGTTAAAAAATTAAAAATTTATATTACTTAAGCCTTTTTAATACACAACCAGTTTAATTCAAATTCCTTTACATATTAACGTACAATAATAGCTTATTAGAGTTCATATTATTTGCAACTTCTTAAGTACTTCCTTCACTCTCGCGTAAAATTCCCGTATTCGGCCACGTTTTCAGTTCATTTTTATTAAAATCCGGACATTTCTCAGGTCCGGACGCCAAACCGGACACGTGTTCCAAATCCGGACTGTCCGGACGAAATCCGGACGGATGGTAACCCTAATTATTTTACAGTTATAAATATCACGCACGAAATTGACGCGAATAAAAAGTCACTCCAAAATAATTATCAAGAACTGTCACTTTGAAATAATTGTCAACAAATGCCATTTTATTTCCATAGTTACAGTAATTACTTGATTTGGAAAAACAGTTTAAGCCAGTTCAATACTATTTTTTATATTAAGCTAAGCATGTTACTTATTTTAGAACAATATTTTTGACGTTTGTAGAAAAAATTTTGTTTGCATCTCATGCGCGAAATACTTTGGTGAACTCGACTATTTTTTTTTACTCGGCTGCGCCTCGTTAAAAAAAATCAGTTAGACTGATGTATTACAAAGGTGCTATAAAACAGATTCATATTAACATTAAATTTGTCTAGCCACAATTACTTAAAATTTAATCTCATTGTTCTTGTCCAAAACCAATGTAAAATGTCCAACAATAGTATTTCAAATTATATTTTTTACAGTACCCACAAAAATCCTTGAGGTTTACAACTACTGAATTTAAATTGAGCTTCGTCTCTGTGTGCAGCTTCATCAGACATGTATTTTCTGGAATATGCTGAAATATTCTTCTTTTTTTGTTTAGCATTTTTTAGGTCTTAAGTTCCTTTTCGAATTATTTCTTTCTGTGACTGAAATAATAGCATAATCATTTTATTCTTTAATTTTACAGATTTGTTTAGATGTTCGGGATAAAGGTAACCAACTAGATAATTTCAATGAAATATTTGACTTGCCTAATCAAAATGAACTAAGAGAAGATTGTACCAAGTTTGTTTCAAAATTGGGTAACGATGAAGAAGAACAGATATCAGTTATATCCGATATAGAATCAATCATCACTTTCTACTGTAAATGTAGAAATGTTGCTTATAGTGGAAACAATGGATGGGTCGAATTGCTGCTTCCAATTTCAACATTAAAAATACCAATTTCAACAGTTTATAACTTATTCGAAGCTATACTAGATAATTTTATACCGCAAAGTTGTAGCACTGGCGGAAATGCATTTCACATTTTACGATTATTACTGTTGTACCATGATCCTGAACTTTGTTCATTTCTGGATACAAAGCGAATTACTACTGATAAATACTGCTTGTCATGGTTTCAATCACTATTTGCATCCACTTGTAATATGCAAGTTATAATTAATATGTGGGACTACTATTTCCAGCAATCAGACCCATGTTTCATATTCTTCCTATCTCTATACATGCTCATAGATACAAGAAAACCAATAATCTCTATGTCAAATCAGCCAACTGAAAAAATCATCGAAACACTAAGAAATATGCCAGCGGCACTAGAAGCTGATAAGGTGAGGGATTTCTGTTCAAGAGCACAGAACTATGCTGAGAACTCTCCAACTTCTTTCCGTACTGATTTATTACAAAATATTTTTAATGGTAAAGCTGAAAATGCCACAATTGTTTCACAGGCACTTTGTCTGCCTTTGTCTGTGAGAGAGCTAGTACAGACTACAGCTCAAGATTCTGGAATTATTGATATTGTAACATTTTTTCTGGTTGATTGTCGTCCTGTGGAACAATATAATGTTGGTCATTATCCAACTGCTTTGCACCTAGATTGTAATTTAATGTTGCAAGAACCTAGTGCATTTACAACAGCAGTTCAGGGACTACTGTCCGCCCAGAAACGAGCATTGGCACATGGATCTCAAACAGGTAAATCTTTTATTATATAGTTTTTCTCTCCACTATTTGAAGAGTTTTGTATTCAACTATATAATAATAATAATAAAATATTTATTATGCAACCACTACACAGGTACACAAAAGGTGACATTCACATAAGTGTTCTTCCATGACACCAATAAATCATAGTTAGAATAATCAACAATTTCAAATTCCACATTAACATTAAATTGAACAAGTATTCCTTATAAGATCTTTTAAAAACTTTCAAAGAAGAGTTCTGCATTAGATGAAAAACATCACTATTCAACAGTTTTACAAATAAGAATGTAAATGAGTTTCTGAATTTTATTATATACAATATAATATATATTACAATGTAACCGTGAATTTTCGGACTCCATAGATAGTGAACATAAATTACTCCAAGTGTAGTTAATGTTCAGAAATATGTTAGTTTTCTATAAATCCAAAGTATGTGCTTCCTTGTATTGCAATATAAATACAAAATTTCCTATATTTTCTAATCAAATGAAGGATAAAATAAAGCAAGTTAATAAAACTTGCATTAAATATTTAGTAGATCTTCATAAAAACAGATCAAATTCTCTCAATTCACACATCTGTAAACAAATGATAGGGAACGTATCCAAACTACCTGACCCATTTTTTATAATTGTTTATCCCCCTTCCCCCTCAGTGACCACCGGTAGAATATGCCTAGATCCCCCCTCCCCCTCTAGTTTTCAAGTAGTAATTCATAAATATAGTTTTGAATCATTTTTTTGCAGAATGAAAGTTTAAAAAAATTAATTTGGCTCATATTTGTCTTCATTAATACAGCGCTTACCGCGTGATGCCAAGAGCGAGTACATAGCTATAATTTACAGGTGAAACAAATATCAAGAAGAAAAAAGTTAGGTGAAAACATATTGTAACAGGAAATTAATTTACAAAAAAAAATTTTTATTCACATTTATTTTTCATCTCAATCATCTTCGACGAAAACCTAAGCCCTACCCCACCCCTGGGACCAAGCGTCGTATTTTGAAGACCTCCTCCCCCTTCAGAAGGGGTCACGTAGTATGGGTACGTTCCCTTACACCATTCTGTAGTGGTGTCATTTTATGATGAAAACCCTTGGAGAGTTATGCATTGTAAAGAATTAAGTGACTATAATATCTGCTAAATGCAGATTTGTAACTTTGGTAACTTTTAGCACTAGTGGACTATTCATCACAGAAGCTTGTTTGAAAGGTCTGCCTTCTCGACTTCTTTGAATTTGTAGCCTCTAACGAAAATTATATCTAAGTTTTATACCAAGATTTTTGAAATTCTTTTGATGCCCTATATATATATATATATATATATATATATATATATATATATATATATATATATATATATATATATATATATATATATATATATATATATATATATATATATATATATATATATATATATATATATATATATATATATATAGCCGGAACGTCGAGATTTTTCAAATCTTTTACGCGGTTCATTCAAATATATATATATATATATATATATATATATATGAAAAACTTGGTTCTCGGAATGAACCGCGTAAAAGATTTGAAAAATCTCGACGTTTCGGCTCCTTTTGCGAAGCCATCTTCAGGAGAATTAGAAGGGAAATAATTCAGATACGTGGCCTCAATCTGCCTACTCCACGAATCGAATTAGGAGGAATCGGAAGAGGAAATAAATCTTGTTTACACGATGAACGGCGCAATTTTGGGGCAATAGGGTTGAAAGTTTGTGAATAGGTAGTTTCGTATGATAACTTGGATGGGATTGGTTCTGGTACGAATTGGTTGGAAGGTTGACCCCCCGGGGGAGGAAGTGAATCATGATTACAATAGATTTTAATAGTTGTCATCTATTATATTTTACTCTGTTAGCTACAAATTTATTATTTTCGTTTTCTTACATAATAAGCGTAATAACTACTTTTACAGGTGGTGGACATCTATGCTTTCTTGGTTCTGGAAGAAATGAAGAAGACCAATATACGCATATGGTAGTGCCTTCTTTCCTTCAAAAACATACACAATACGTTTCCCTCCTCACTGGTGGTTATATTGCTCTGCATAATTACTTCAATAACAATCCTAGTCAATTTTTACTCGATCATGATCCTAAATTATGTATAGTTTGTGCACCAGTCTACAACCTAAACATGTCCGAAAACAAATCAAAACACAGTCATACTTCAGATATTTTCGGAAAGATTTCGGCGGTTATCAAGTCAAAATCTGTAGAAGTGAAAGAAAAATTGATTGATTACATAGTAAACCCAAACAACAGCCCTGTTCAGGAAAGACATGTTTCTAGTACTGATAAAATTGGGAAAAGGTATAGAAATGTAACGCCAGTCTTCAGCATTGATGATGATCACGATAACATTACAAGTGTTGAAGTGAGTATTTTGTGAATTTAATTTATTTAACTTCCTCGAACACATTATAATCAATGGTAAATTTATTTTGAAGTAACAAATCTAGTGCATGAATTGAAAGCTTAGGGACTGGCATAATTAACCTTGGATGGTAGTAACATTTGAAATCAATATATGTAATGTCTTGATTAAGTTTGAAAAATTGTATTCGGTCATAAAGACAAAAAAAGAACTCTATTTCTTCTGTTGGATGATGGTACTTTACTTTAACAAGTGTTGAAATTGCAGAACCCCAGAGATGAACAATCCAAAGAATTAGTTCCAATCCAGCAATGGTTGAAAAATTCAATGATAGTTGAACACTTTCCTTGTGAAGAAGTAAAACTGAATGGCTCCATGTACAAGAGTCATTTAATTGTCACTAGTTCTGATCTAATTGTTTTAAGAGAAGTTCCTGATCAAAAAGGAATGGCAGAAGTTATTGTAAAAAGACCCCTTTCTGCCATAGTAAAAATAACAGCGAAAAAAAAGCACCCAGAATTAATTACTTTCGAATATGGAATACCTGATGGAGAAAACTTTATTATTTCAGATATGGACCGATTTCTAATACCCAACGCTGATAAAGCGACAAAGGTCGTGTCTGAACAGATCTTAAAAAAATTGAAAAATCGAAAATTTCCGAAGCGCAGAGAAAAAGAATCCAAAGTATTAGTTCAAATCCAGCAATATTTGAAAAATTCAATGGTAGTTGAACACTTTCCTTGTGAAGAAGTAAAACTGAATGGGTTCATGTACAAGAGTCATTTAATTGTCACTAGTTCTGAACTAACTGTTTTACGAGAAATTCCAGATCGAAATGGAATCGCAGAAGTTATTATAAGCAGGCCCTTTTCTGCCATAATACAAATAACAGCGGAGGACAGGCACCCAGAATTAGTTACTTTCAAATATGGAATAAATGATGGAGTCAACCATTATTTTTCAGATATCGGCCGATTTCTAATACCCAACGCTGATAAAGCTATGGAGGTCGTGTGTGAGCAGATCTTAAAACAACCTCATGTAATAAGAATATATTGAACAATCGAGAATTCGGAAATATTTTCATATTTTATTGTAGATAATTCTTTGGAATAGAGGAGCTACGCCTCAAAATATTTATTATATAATTCGAAGATTAATTACATTCAAATGTTGTTTTGAAACTAATTTCTTGTGAATAATAAGTAAATATTTAGTAAGTTAAAAAAACTCGCAGCGAGCTGCATTAGGCAGGTTTTCATAACGTAGGTATCCAGTTTAAAGAATCTATTGATTCAATTATGATTTTTGTTTCCATTCCAAAAAACAAATTGCGCCCTCTAATGTTTAAGGAATATTTATTTCCTCCCTGGGGGCCAACCCCCCAACCAATTCGTACCAAAACCAATCGCATCCAAGATATCTTACTAAACTACGTACTTACTAACTTCCAACCCTATTGCTAGAAAATTGCGCCCTTTATCGTGTAAACAAGATTAATTTCCTCCTCTACTACCCCCCAACTAATTTATATCGAAATAAATACCACCCAAGATATACGAAAGTACCTACCTACAAAGTTTCAACCATATGGTTCCAAAATTGCGCCTTCTATCGTGCGAACAAGATTTATTTTCTCCCCTGGGGGTCAACCCTCCAACCAATTCGAACTAAAACCAATCCAATTCAAGATGCTTCAAAATTGCACCCCCTATCGTGTAAATAACGCTAAAATTCATAAGCACATACATATGAACATATATATATATATATATATATATATATATATATATATATATATATATATATATATATATATATATATATATATATATATATATATATATATACATAGAGAGAGATATGAAATTGAGTTTTTGGTGCAAAGCATCATAAAAAAGTCATGAAACGAAAAACTATCATGGTCCTAGGTCCAACTTTGCTAGTCGCACCCATTTTAATAAGTAGATTTTCAAAGTGGAAACCTGCTAATAATTTTTGAGTTATTCGAAAAATCGAGGTGATTTTAGCTTCCGGCCGGCCAGCTCGAAGCGTCACTGTCATATTCATGGAGCTGGACCTTTTGGGTTACTTATTCGAACGGAAAATTATGCAAAAAAGAACTTTCTTTTCTCTATGTAAATATCAAATTTTCGTTCTTGGCCGCCCCTTCACTGAGCCCAAAAAAAAATTATAAATAGTGGTTCGATAGCAATAGTTATTTAATTTTCGTTTCATGGCGCTGGCCCTTTTGAATTCACATTTCACACACCCGAACGGAAAATTTTGTATGGAAAGTACTTCTTCTATGTTAACTTCTAATTTCTCTAGCCTTCTTCGTTTGAAAATGAATAATTTTTCGGCGAGCGGAAAATCTCAATTTTTCGTACCACCCACCACTTGGTCAAATGACCATGCTAGGAGGAAACTATTTCATTTATTGTGATTGTCATAAGAGGTACATTTCCTAATTAATGAATATTATGACGTAATGTAAACCGCGGTAAGACTTTTGTACAAAACGCTAGATCACGAAAATATGCCCTTATAACATAATACGCACTTCATAGTAAAATAGATTTTGATCGATTGCTAGTTTCATATTCTGTCTTTCTCAGTAATAGAACAGAAACATTAAAATATTTCATAGGAATCAACTAGTTGTTCCAAAATTATTGTGAGACCAATGAACTACATCATGATCTGGTTACATGTGGTAAAGAATAAAAAGAAAAAGGTTATCATAGAACCTGATTTCTGATTCTGTATCAGCTGTTAATTGACACGTTATATTTGATATTATTCTTGTCTTCCTCAATCAGAAATAAAACTAAATAGATTTAAGAGTAAACACAGGTCACTAATTCGTTAATACCAATCTTTTATATTTATTGTTTACATTAACTGTAAAATGATCTGAGGTCTGTCATGGCTGGAATCCCTGAGAACGATGACATAAACTGGTAAGTCAATTTATATTTGATTGAAGTTCCATAAGTTATTTATTTGTTTTTTCAGGGTAACAGATTTAGAAAATGCTTTATTAGAGGAGTGTACTGCCACCGATATTTATTATATTTGCAAAGGAAAACCTTTACCAGAAAGTCTTAGATCCGAAGTTTGGCAGGTAAGCTAAATTAATTGAAAACGACAAACAAAAATCACAAATTGAATCTATCTGTCAAAGCATCTCAATAACTTAAAAAATACAAATAATGAATAATTATCATCTAGCATTTAGTGCAATACCCAAATTAATTTATTATTCAGTGTTATGAAAGAATGAATATAATAGGATTAGTTTTGATATTTACGAACATCAATGAGTTGGTTAGAAAAACGGTGGTCTTTTAACAAAAATGTACTTGATGATGAGTAATTTGATAATTGAAAATGATCATCCAGTTATTGAAACGCTGGTTATACCTATAAGTTCCGACATTGCTAATACCGTTTTCTTCAAACTATAGTGCTGAATAATCAAGTGTAGCCCAGTCAAAAAGAAGTGATTTGTCAAATTTCCAATTCTCTTATATATTAACAATATAGTGCGAATAAATTATAATTTCTTGCTATTGGGATTCATATAGTCAGCTTCTTAAAAAGTGATGATTAATCAACAAATAACTCCTTCGAATTCATAGTGAGATGAACTTTCAATAAACATTTCCATAATTACTGAAAAAGTATCAAAATAGTTTATTTAAAGAGATTGCTAATGTTTGGGCTTTTATTTTTGTACTTATAGCTAGGTTAAGATCTGTCTACGTTTAGACCAATTGAGATGTGATAATTTGTTACTTCAGGATTGTTTGCATTTTTTTCTCTGTTCAGATTGTCAATCTTCGCTACTCTGCCTTTCGTCATTCAACAGATTTCCGAGAATAAGGGTAGCAGGTACCCGACCCGTGGTTACTTCGAGCCAAACCGCCCTATTTCTCTCACATTAGTTAGATTTTAAGATATTTAAGTCAAGTAGGAGAAATTGTTTCGTTCTCCTCTATTTTTGTAAATTCGAAGAAGGACAGAATTGCTCCGACCATCGTAACATGAACATTGTGCTTTAAATTAAATCAGAACTTAACACAGAATTTCGGTAATTTCATTTCATGAAACCCGACATTCAACAGCTAAATATAATTTAAATTCTGATAAGGCAAATATAAAATATCCCAATATTGTGAAATTTCAATATCATCAACTAAATAGAACTACGGAGACTTTGTTTTTCAATAGAATTGAAACTAGTTACTTATATAGCCAATCTGGATATTCAAACTAAAAGCAATTAGACTGAAGTATTACATGAGTGCTATAAAACAGATTCATATTAACTTAAAATTTTTCTTGCCACAATTCAAAATTTTATTTCATTATTCTTGTTTATATTATTGCAAATTATGTTTTTAACATTATCTACAATAATCCTTTTTGAGGTTTATAAGTATTAAATTTGAATTTAGCTTCATCTCTGTGTGCAGCAAATTATAGCATACTCATTTTATTAATTAATTTTACAGATTTGTTTAGATGTTCGGGACAAAGGTAACCAACTAGATAATTTCAACGAAATATTTGACTTGCCTAATCAAAATGAACTAAGAGAAGATTGTACCAAGTTTGTTTCAAAATTGGGGAACGATGAAGAAGAACAGATATCAGTTATATCAGATATAGAATCAATCATCACTTTCTACTGTAAATGTAGAAACGTTACTTATAGTAGAAGCAATGGATGGGTCGAATTGCTGCTTCCAATTTTAACATTAAAAATACCAACTTCAACAGTTTATAACTTATTTGAAGCTATACTAGATAATTTTATACCGCAAAGTTGTAGCACTGGCGGAAATGCATTTCACATTTTACGATTATTACTGTTGTACCACGATCCTGAACTTTGTTCATTTCTGGATACAAAGCGAATTACTACCGATAAATACTGCTTGACATGGTTTCAATCACTATTTGCATCCACTTGTAATATGCAAGTTATAATTAACATGTGGGATTATTATTTCCAACAATCGGACCCATTTTTCATATTCTTCCTATCTCTAATAATGGTTATCAATGCAAGAGAACACATAATCTCTATGTCAAATCAGCCAACTGAAAAAATCATCGAAACACTAAGAAATATGCCAACGGCACTAGAAGCTGATGATGTGGGCGATTTCTGTTCATTAGCACAGTACTATGCTGTAAAAACTCCAACTTCTTTTCGTACTGATTTATTACAAAATATTTATAATGGCAAAGAGGAAGATGCCACAATTGTTTCACAAGCTCTTTGTTTGCCTGTGTCTGTGAGAGAGCTAGTACAGAATACAGCTCAAGCTACTGGAAATATTGATGCTGTAAGATTTTTTCTGGTTGATTGTCGTCCTGTGGAACAATATAATGTTGGACATTTACCGACTGCTTTTCATCTAGATTGTAATTTAATGTTGCAAGAACCTAGTGCATTTACAACAGCAGTTCAGGGACTACTGTCCGCCCAGAAACAAGCATTGGCACATGGATCTGATGCAGGTAAATTTTTATTTATTTATTTATTTTCTTCTTGCTAACACAATTCAAAAATTTGAAAAAAGCAACGTCACAACAGCTTATGAGTATGTAAAATTTGACAAAATAACAAATTATTACAACAAATAGGTATAAATATACATAATATAAAAGGGTTGTACTACACAAACGACAATAAAAAAAAAATACCACAACAATACCGACAAATATCAAGATAACAACTTAAAAGTTAAAGGAATATAAGCATTTGTTTTTTACAAATCTTGAGGCTGCCCTTTTGAACCTATCAATTCCCTCCACATTTTGTATTATATAATTTTTTATCTCCATGATTTGAAGAGTTTTGTATTTAACTATATTACTGGGCGACAGTGAATTGTTCGGACTTCATAGTGAACATAAATAATTCCAAATATATGGTTCAGAAATATGTTAGTTTTCTATAAATCCAGAGTATGTGCTCTCTTGTAAGAAATCGTGTTGCAATATAAAAAATAAATTTCCTGTATTTGCTAATTAGGTAAGCTATTGTATCAAATCATGAAAAATATACAAGTTGACCATCGTCGATTTAATACATTACATAAATAATTTTAATTATTGAAGATGTAACATATTAATTTGACCATGGTCAACTTGTATATTTTTCATGATTTGATTTTGAATATTGCGAATATCGCAGCAAGTATTTACCGTATAGTCCGGGGAAGTAAGATCAAAAAATCTATCAACGAGAAAAATAAAAAAAGTAGGGGTCATAATTTTTTTAAGTGCACTGACCCCTCATCGCTTTCCTAAATTTCTGACCAAATCCCGTGAAAGCTCGAAACACAGCTTGCCAGCACATTTGAAAGCACTAAAATTCGATGATTTTTTGCTTATAACTTTTTCTGATGTACTCGCACAAAAAAATCGTAGAGATCAAATTCACAGTAAATTTTATGCCCTACACGATGACGTAAGTCGACTTTTGAAATGAAAATTTTCCAAAAAATGAAAATTGTTTCGAAAGGTCGTGTTTTAACCGGAAACCATACTGAAAATAACCATATCGAGATCAAAACATAGGGAAGCATAGATGGTGTGCTATAAAAAATTTACGTATTTTCAGATTTGGAAAATTCAAAATGGCGGCCGCAAAAATCGAATATATATATATATATTTTTTTCAATCACGCTTCCTCTTGAAAACATTAACGATATCGAAACGCGGTTGGTTGCAATCGATAGGGGAAAAGTTGTAGTTTTAGGCATAAAATAAAAAAAAATTTTTTACATAACTTTTTTTAAAAATTTATAAAAAAAAAATTTTGTTTGTTGAGTTTTTCCTCATTTTTGCATTGAAAAATAAAGTCAATCATTATACTCATACTCGAAATGTATTTGCCGTTAAAAAACACGTATTTCAAAAAAAAAATTGGTTAAATACAATAATCAGAAGCCGAGATATAGAAGCTCAAAGTTCGCTTCGTACTGTGACCATACTATTAAAAATTTTCAAATTCTTATTGTTGCATTAGATTGTTTCACATGTGTGGTGATTAAATACAGATTTAAAAGAACGTTGGGTCACTGGCTGCATCAAAAATAAATCAGTAGTCTTGCCGCGTTCGCCCGAATATGAACGCGGCAGCTGCTCGGCGTAGTGGTGGGGAGAGTATTGTCGCCGAGCACCCCAACGGGTCTTCACTAATACACGCGCATTTTTAATTTTTAATAGTATGGTCACAGTACGAAGCGAACTTTGAGCTTCTATATCTCGGCTTCTGATTATTGTATTTAAACAATTTTTTTTTTGAAATACGCGTTTTTTAACGGCAAATACATTTCGAGTATGAGTATTATGATTGACTTTATTTTTCAATGCAAAAATGAGGAAAAACTCAACAAACAAAATTTTTTTTTTATAAATTTTTAAAAAAAGTTATGTAAAAAAATTTATAAAATTTTTTTTTATTTTATGCCTAAAACTACAACTTTTCCCCTATCGATTGCAACCAACCGCGTTTCGATATCGTTAATGTTTTCAAGAGGAAGCGTGATTGAAAAAAATATATATATATATATTCGATTTTTGCGGCCGCCATTTTGAATTTTCCAAATCTGAAAATACGTAAATTTTTTATAGCACACCATCTATGTTTCCCTATGTTTTGATCTCGATATGGTTATTTTCAGTATGGTTGCCGGTTAAAACACGACCTTTCGAAACAATTTTCATTTTTTGGAAAATTTTGAGTCGAAAAAATTTTCATTTCAAAAGTCGACTCACGTCATCGTGTAGGGCATAAAATTTACTGTGAATTTGATCTCTACGATTTTTTTGTGCGAGTACATCAGAAAAAGTTATAAGCAAAAAATCATCGAATTTTAGTGCTTTAAAATGTGCTTGCAAGCTGTGTTTCGAGCTTTCACGGGATTTGGTCAGAAATTTAGGAAAGCGATGAGGGGTCAGTGTACTTACTTAAAAAAAATTATGACCCCTACTTTTTAATTTTTCCTTTCTATATACTTACTTCCCCGGACTAGTAGTTGAGCACTCTCGTGAGTGTGCTTTGGAATCACATACTCCACACCACAGAGTAGACATTTCATATCATGAAGTATTTGTTTTCGTGGCGGAATTTTACATTTTCGATCTGATCGGTGAATTGCTGGTTTCCAATATCTTTAGTGGAGGGCGCTCTGGGTTGTATTAGGGAACAATTAGAAATTTGTTAATTCACTCCGAGTCAAATAAGCTGTACGGAAGAGATCCAATAAGTCAGGGTGACTTGACGTGCTATATAATTTACCTTTGGATTTTGAACGTACATTTAGCGTCTCGGAATGCATATAGCTCCCTTGGAGAGTTGTTTGATAAATTTTTAAATAATGTAAGAACTTTTTTTGTTCATATATATATTATATAATCAACTATATTTTACTCTGTTAACCATAAATTGATTGGTGTCGTTTTGTTTCACATTAATAACTACTTTTGCAGGTGGCGAACATTTATGCTTTCTTGGTTCTGGAAGAAATGAAGAAGACCAATATACGCATATGGTAGTGGCTTCTTTCCTTCAAAAACATACGCAATACGTTTCCCTCCTCACTGGTGGTTATATTGCTCTGCATAATTACTTCAATAATAATCCTAGTCAATTTTTACTCGATCATGATCCTAAATTATGTATAGTTTGTGCACCAGTCTACAACCTAAACATGTCCGAAAAAAGTTCAAAACACAGTCATACTTCAGATATTTTCGGAAAGATTTCGGCTGTTATGAAGTCAAAATCAGCAGAAGTAAAAGAAAAATTGATTGATTACATAGTAAACCCAAACAACAGCCCTGTTCAGGAAAGACATGTTTCTAGTACTGATAAAATTGGGAAAAGGTATAGAAATGTAACGCCAGTCTTCAGCATTGATGATGATCACGATAACATCACAAGTGTTGAAGTGAGTATTTTGTAAATTTAATTTATTTAACTTCCTCGAACACATTATAATCAATGGTAAATTTATTTTGAAGTAACAAATCTAGTGCATGAATTGAAAGCTTAGGGGCTGGCATAATTTACTTTGGATGGTAGTAAAATCTGACCAGTTCTATTGGATTATGGTACTTTACTTTAACAATTGTTCAAATTTCAGAACCCCAGAGAGGAAGAATCCAAAGAGTTAGTTCAAATCCAGCAATGGTTGAAAAATTCAATGATAGTAGAACACTTCCCTTGTGAAGAAGTAAAACTGAATGGCTTCATGTACAAGAGTCACTTAATTGTCACTAGTTCTGATCTAATTGTTTTACGAGAAGTTCCTGATCAAAAAGGAATGGCAGAAGTTATTGTGAAAAGACCCCTTTCTGCCATAGTAAAAATAACAGCGAAAAAAAGGCACCCAGAATTAATTACTTTCAAATATGGAATACCTGATGGAGAAAACCTTATTATTTCAGATATGGACCGATTTCTAATACCTAACGCTGATAAAGCTACGAAGGTTGTGTCTGAGCAGATCTTAAAAAAATTGAAAAATAGAGAATTTTGAAATATTGTGCTGCACTTTATATTGTATTATTTTCATATTTTATTGTAGATACTTCTTTAAAATAGAAGAGCTAAGCCTCAAAATATGTATTATATAATTCAATGATAAATTATATTTAAATGTTGTTTTGAAAGTTATTTTTTGTGTTAATAAGTAAATATTTAGTTTTGTTGAAGAAGTAAGTCAAAAATAATTTTTTTGAGTTAATCCAAAAATACAATTCGAAATTTTTAACTCAAGTTCGCATATATTTGTGGGTTGATTTTGACCGACATAAATAAATTGAGCTAGTCAGTAATTAGAGAGATATCGGTGAACCAAATAGCGTCAGGCAGTATTAGAGCATACGTATTTTGACATTTAACCTATGCGCGATTCGATTTTTAACTCAACGTCCCTAAATAACGTTACCGCCAGCCCTAATTTACGGAGCATAACGACAGACGGTATTTGAAATAGCGCCTAACAAATTAACATGCCGGGCATGCGCAGCGTTTTTTTTAAAGGTTATGTAACTTTGTTGTTTTTTTGTACTTACTACCAATATAAATGTACGACTTCATTTGATTTTTAAGTAATGATAAATTAATAAAATAAAAACTCTAGGATCTGTAGAGCGTGATAAAATCTGTAAATATCATCTTTCTCAAACCTAAACAAAAATTTACAGTCTTCATCTGGAACTTCGTCTAATGAAAAACGCTGTTGGACATCAACATCTTGTTGATCCCTTATAATGTTCATCAAAATAGCGGCTTCAATGTTTTGATCATTTCCACCACCAATAATCATCACTTCAAGATCTTTATACATTGCGGAGATTCTAGTGGAAGTTAAGAAAAAAGATTGAAAATAAAATGAATCTATATAACAAATATAATTTTCGTCTTTTATTGGAACAATAATAATTCGAAAAAACCCCGGATATGGCTAAGGCAAACGCACAAATTCAATTAAAAACATAAAAACTGACAAGACAAACAAAAGACACAATAAAGCTAGGTTAAAAGGTTAAGTCACATTTTCGAATAGCGCGGGTTCTGTGAATTAGGGCACAGTAAAACATCGCTGCCGATAACTGTTAAATAAAACTAAAATACCGCTTGACGTAAAACCAATACCGCTGGACGTTAATAACGTTCATAGGCGTTATTCGTTTTACCGATATCTCTCTATTGAAACTTAAGAATTCACACTCCATAGAAAACTATAAGGCCAAACTGATAAGGACGAAATTATGTTATAGTTTTCTTTGAAAAGGAGATATTTCATATTATAGTCTGAAGTGTTTTATACACAGGAATAATTTGTCGGAAAAAAAAATAAAGATAATAGATACGATTTTTAAAGCAAAAAATGTCACTTTTAGGGGTCAATCGGGACAATGGTAAGGACATAGAAAAAAAAAGTACCTGGGAGACATGTGTACGAAAATTATGGTGCTCAAACGTTGCAGAGGGCTCTACAACAAATCAAAAGAGGTCAAATCGGCATACGGTAGGCCGAGCAAAGATTTTGAAAAAAGTTGTTATGCTAAACGTTTATTTGTTGAATAGTCCCCTATTCATGTTGTTTCTGTCGTTTTTATCCCTATTTTGTACAATGTTTTTTTCAAATATTTTTCTGTCCCGATTCGCCCCATTGCTGGGGTGTATCGATCATTTCTAATAAAATAAATGAGTGTGGCGATTGACCTCTTTCGCGGGGCGAATCGGGACAAAAAAATTTATTTTTAATCACCTGACAAACTGGCAGGTAAGGATGATATGGCGTTTTACAGCTCTAGCAGATACCTAAGTTTTGGCACCGCGTTGGAGCCTCTATCTTATTCACGAAAAAAGTTATTTACAAAAGCATGTAAAAACTGTCCCCATTCACCCCGTTTGACGACGGTACGTGAATAATAAGCAAGTCGTCAAGCTTCTATCTACAAGATAGATAAGTATATGCGTTTGACAAATAAGCTGACTTACTTATTCTTTGAGTAAAATGGGTTTAAGGTGAGAAATATTTTGATGAGATCAAGTATTGCAGAAAATTAATTTGAGTGAATTTCTGAAAGTACAGTTGTCCTGTCATTTATTAGTAGATGACTATTATATTCGAATAACTTCATTCACACCCGTATACAGAACCCTCGATTAAAATATAACGGGACCGTTATATTTTAACGATGGCGTTATTTTGACTTTGACAGTTCTCTCCGTAAAATGTTTATAACGGAGCCGTCAATCTCAAACGTTTTTTATCCATATTGAAGAAAATTTGAAGCAAAAAATCTAATCACGCTTTGAATATAAACGTAGCATACACTTCCAACTTAGGTTATGTTTTAATTGTTTACAGTTAACAGCTGGCTTTAACGGTACGATAAAACACTACGATAAATCCCGTGAAATAGCGGGCCCGCTATACGTTATTGAGCCCGGTAAACGCTAATCACTAAAAATTAACGTTTAACGTATTTAGTTATCGTAAGGTGCAAAAACTTTCTAATATAACCTGCAGTTATATGATATATAACGGACTCGTTATACGCTAAACGGTATTCAGAAACCAAATTTTCGTTTAATGGCACCGTTATATTCGACGTAATCAAGCTGAAATATAATCAGTGCTCACCGACTGGTTGTTGTTATTGTCAAACTGTGAAAAGTTGTTGCTAATAAAAGCTTTATTATATTGTTCTCTTGAAAATACTTAAAAGGTAAATAAATATTATTAATAACTGTCTATCTATTTTTCATTAAAATAAGATCTTAATTTTCCATAAAATGTTTTTATTTAAATTTGAATTAAAATAAGATCTTAATTTTCCATAAAATGTTTTTATTTAAATTTGACATTTCATTTGAACATTTTTTAAAGAACGACTTTGAAATAAATTATCGAATTAAATACAATAAGAAATTAAAACTAATTTTATTTTAGGTCAATAAAAGTTGTTTGATTCCTCGCTAAAGTCACTTTCAATAATGGATACAGACCTATCTTCTTTATCGGAGAACAGTGATGGAGAAGAGGAACCAAGATATCAAAGAATTCGATTCATAAGACCTCGAATTAATGTATTTGAGAAATATGACGATGTTGTTTTAAGGCCAGATTTCGTTTTCGTAAAGACATTGTATTGAATATTTTAAATAGAATCGGTAATCATCTGGAGCCGAAAGTTCATGGTAACCGATCCATAGAACCAATGGCTCAATTACTTCTTGCATTGAGATTTTGTGCAACTGGTGCATTTCAAAATTGTATTGGAGACATTGTCAATATTTCGCAGCCCTCAGTGTCACGAATAATTGAAAGAGTTACGCACTATATTGCCCTGTTAGGGCGAGAAGTAATTAAAATGCCATCGACCCGGGAAGAAATTGTAGAAGTGTGTACCCAATTTTATGCAATAAGAAATTTCCCCAGAGTCATTGGTGCTGTGGATTGTACACATATAAAAAAATTATCTCCTGGTGGAAGAGATGCAGAACTGTATCGCAACCGAAAAGGATACTTTTCTTTAAACGTACAAGTAGTGTGTGATGCACATTTAAAAATAAGACACATAATATCACGTTGGCCCGGCTCAGTACACGATTCAACTATATTAAATGATAGCCCTTTAGTTGTTGATTTGACTCATGGAAGATATGGTAGGAACAATTTTCTCCTAGGTGATAGTGGATATCCATGTAAAACATATCTATTAACACCTGTGTTGAATCCAAGAACTCCAGCTGAAGAAGAGTACAACAGAGCTCAAATTGCCACAAGAAATACTGTGGAGAGGTGTTTTGGAGTTCTTAAGCGAAGATTTGCCTGCTTGTCAGTGGGTTTAAGAACGCACGTGGATACCACAGCAGCAGTTATAGTTGCTTGTGCTGTATTTATTTATTCATAAACGGGCATTACACAATATAGCCATTGATCTTGGGGATTTTTTTGAACATGATCCTGATGAATATCTAGAAGTTATTGAAAATAATGATGTTGCACCCATTCGCCAACGCAATGTAAATACCACAGTTAGAAATGCCATTATTGAAGGTTATTCCACCTGAAAATCATTTTCAGTCATTTCTAGTACTGCATTTTATCAGAAACTGTATTATCAAATCAATTCCTTTCTATTGACATTTTTACAAATAAAACTCTGCATTAGTAAACGAAATAAAACTCTTTTCATTTAATTTTAATTTTTTAATAGTAAGGCATATTTTTTCTTTTTAATTTTTAAATCCCACATTAGGTTTTGTCTTTGTAATTTGAATAAAGATTTTTGAGACATTGCCTCATACTGGGCATTTCTTAATTTTTGTTTAAAATATTTTTTTTTTAATGCCTCCGAACTGATATTTTTATCATTTGAATCAAACATGTTGGCATTTGGTTTTATATTACCATCCACTATGCTCAGTATCTGCTGACTAGTGTTGCTAATTTCCGGAACACAGCCACCTCCCCCAGTTTTCAAAATTTCTATCTATAAAGCAAATATACGAAAATGGTTAAAAAAATTTCAACTGATACCTCCATAAATTTATATTAAATGAGTATTGATTTTCTGGAAACATAGACAAGGGAAAGATAGGACAAACTTATTTGAGATGTATTGTACAAACAAGTGTCTTCTCACTTAAATACATATAATTTGTAATAATTGTATGAATTACAAAAATTTTTGTGGAATATTGTATTTATTGAATAATAAACTCATATATTTCTTAGTGAATTGTCAGCTATTCCAAACATTTTTGGTGCCCATCTACAAAATATTTTATTTTATTGATGTATTGGTCACAAAACATTTTCTCACCTTTTGAAGCTTAGCTTCTTCTTTTGCCAAGTGTATTGCGGCTTGTGCATCCTCCTCCTCATCAATTTCCATGATGACTGCTTGTTCATATTGTGCTCTCTGCAAAAGATCCCAAATACATTTACTTATTGCAGAGAAGTTTCTGCAAACAATTTATAGTAGGTATATATATATGCAGAATATAAAAATTGTTGACAAAACAAAAAAGTAGTAGTTTCTTTTTTAAACTTGCACCCTTTAGACACTCTAAGAATTCAGTTTGAAAAGCAGAAGTATATATTATCATTTTAAACTTATACTTATGGAAATAATTATTGAGTAGGACTTACATTCTCTTGTGCAACATCCTTCCTAGCTTTCCTTTTACAATTTTCGTACAAATGTTTTAATTGCCTCACATCTCTAGGCTCTTCAGCACAAGCATTGAACTCCTTTGTAATTGTCTCCCAAGCTTCCCTTTTCCTCTTAATCACGCTAGCATTTGTGAACTTGCTTTCCACAGTGTCTTTTTTTCTGTATAGTTGAGGAATTTAGGAGAAAGGATTAGGTTAGGAAAAGAATGGGTATTCTCTTGCCAAGACATTTATATTTTTGGGAGTGACTAGAGCACTGTCCAGACAGTGTAGCCATAAAATTTACGGATACTGTCCAATACAACAAGCATGCGCGAAAGAGATGGTTATTACTTTTTGGACAGTGTAGCAAGAAGTTTTACAAACACTGTCCAGAGTGTGAATAAAAAATAAAATTTGATCTCCTCTTCCAGTATTATAATACTATATTAAACTATAGTTCATTACAATTTTTCACCTTTTTATTTTTTTAAAATTTTAACTAGGTAATAGGCATGGTAATAGGTATTTACGGTATATTTTCAGACTTTCAGAAACTACCCAACTAACAATTTAATTTTTATAATGGTTCTTAGAACGTTTACCGAACGTATTTTATAAAACATTCACTATTTTATTAACACTTTCACAATGTTCTTACAGCTCTTATGAGCATGGAATTGGCGCAGATTATAAAACAAATCGCCTGTTAGACTTGCTCTATATATGTTGTTTGCTTCTATAATAAAACAGTTTTTAGAACATTTATAAATGTCTTATAAATATTTAAAAAAACATTTTTAAAACTGTTATATAACAGCTCTGTTACTAGGAAGGAATCGGATATTCAAAGGACTTTTTTAGAGTCGTTATGAAAACGTTTTGTGAATGTTTTATAAAGCTCGCAACTTTAGCACTTTTGCTACGACTGCCAATAGTTACACGATAATAAAGTTTTTTTAACATTCCTATTCACACAAAATTGTTTGTGAATGTGCAATTAGTCTCTTTAGTTGTTGTAAGAAGACCTGTTAATATGGTAGCAAACATACAATAATGACAAATGGCTGATTCGGAATAAAGAGTAATAAAAAGAATGAGTAAAAAAATGCACCCATGATAGATAGATAGATATTTATTCATGCCAAATTACAAAATAGTGTACACAAGTCAAACGATAAAGTGATAGAGTATAAAATACTACTTATTAGGTAAAATATATAAAACCTACTTAAATATTATTAGAAGCTCTAAGTACTATACATAAAGCTTTTAAAATAATTACATTAGATAACTTCTAAATAAAATAGACAGATAGATGGTGCAGATGTAGCTGCGAAATTAAATTTACTGTTAAGTATATGGTACAGTTCTAATAAAATTTCAACGCGCTTCCCGAATTATGATAATTAAGGAAATTTAAAATATAATTTAATTAATGATAAAAAAAAAACAAGATTTATGTTTGGTAAACAGTTTATAAGGACCTTCTACATTATAAACTAACCAGTCCAGCATATTCATTTTTCATGAAAATGTTAAGAGACACGAAAAAATATAGTTTAAAAATGTTGGTGAAGGCTCGCATTTATATGGCTGTCGATTTAAAGGTTCCCAACATGGCCACTTTCTTATACAATCCTTATAAATCAAAATTATCCGATCCAGGATAATTATGCTGTGTAAGTAGTTGTTATTGAAATCAAACAGGATTTGTCTAGGCAGAGGTGTACTTAAGAGCTGTACATATAAAGTAAATCACATACATTTTCTTATCAAATCATGAAAAATGTACATGCCGATTATCATGGGCATAATAATTGGAATCCGTTAATATTACAAATCATGGACCAAAACTTGTTTTTGCTGCTCTTAAAAATTGGGCGTCCGCCCATATTAAGGTTAATTTAAATAGTTTTTGGAATGTCACTTAGTTTGTGCAGAGCATTTCTTGAACTTGATTGCAAACCATTATGCCAGTAGTTTCCCATACCAACTTTCGTTAAAAAAATTGTTTGTCTGGTCTTTAAGAGGGTTCGAGGATCTTGAGGTAGACAATTTGGTATGCGTTCATTAAGTACAGCAAAAAGCCTCTTTTGAGATAAATGGGGAATATTATTTGATACTGCCCATGACCGAATGTCTTCTCTTAACTTTGCATTTTTTCTATCTCGCACAAACTGCTTGCAGAATGATGTTGATCGCCAGGATCAGTATCTAATTCGACAATCCAACTTTCTATTTCAGCTTCCCGGTGAACATTGTTCTGTGGTATTGCCTGATGAGAAACGCAATTAATGTTGAGTCCATCAGACTCCTCTGTTGGTATAGTATGGTCATTTCGATTGCTAATCTCCGAGGTCTCTGAATGATTGTTAGAGCTAAAACAACTTTTCTTTTAATTTTTTTCCAGCTACTGTACGATATTTAATTTGTAGATCCAAAAAAAATATCAACAAACGAAATAAAAATGAAGGCTAGTTTATAATAGTTTTATAATTATTGTTGTGTTAACATTTTAATTTTAAAAGACGGCTAGTTTATAATAGTTTTATAATCATTGTTGTGTTAACATTTCAATTCTAAAAGACTCCCTCGCGCAGCATATTTGTTTTTTAACTATTTTTTGGAAAACTATAAAACAACAATTTTATAGTCACTCGCTTTCATACCAATTTGCTGCAGAAAACAATTCACATTTATAAATAATAATTAAAAACTATTTTGTTATTAGGAAATATGTTCGTAACAAAACACTTTTATTATTGCTTTTATAGCAATAAATTAATCCAAAAACGCACCTTTATAAAACGCCTTTAGAGCAAAGTAATATTCAGAGCTAATATGTTTTATACAAAGTATTTTATAAACGTTTATAAAATAGCTGTATAACTTATTATACAAATATTTTATAGTTTTGCTGTAAAAACGTTTTCAGAACAGTTTTATTGACAGAACAGTTTAGCGCAACAAATTTATCCTGAGTGAATACCTTATAAAACATAAAAGTTTTTGCGAAGCGTTAATAAAACAATTATAAAGTATATTAGTTCTCTAACGATGTCGAATTGCTAGTTGGGTAAAATGAATCTTAATTGACAGTGATATTTTAAATACATTTTCAAGTCCGGAGACAATGAAATATAATATATTGTTCCAAATCAAATCTATAAAAATACAAAAACTTTTAATAAAGTTAATTTAACATATCTTATTTGTTTCAAATTTTAGAAATTTTCTTTCACTATTATTGTTGAAATTATGTTATACCTATATGATTTTTGTTTTTGTTATACATTAGTTCTCATCTAAATATTGAAAGCCTGTTTTAAACGTTTTTCATACGTAATTTTTTATTTAATCTTTTAAAAGTTAGTTTAATCATTGTAGGTACTTAGAAAAATAAAATTTGAAATGTTGAGCCTTATGCCCATAGATTAATTCAGCCTGATGAGCTTTAACTCAACTTAAAAGCATCCATTTTTAATCAAATTAAATTAAAATGAAAGGAGGAAATGAAATCAAATTTATTAGGAAATAAACATCTTTAATGAACAAAAAATAACACAAAATCTTGCACAAAAATTAATTTTTTTATTATTTAGTGACCCCAACACCCTTTTTTCTTACGGAATCTATCGTTCTTGATTCCTTTTTATAGAATTGAACAAATTTAGTCTTGGATGATGATGATAATTCTTTCTTAAAAGCACCAAGGTCAGAAAATTTTCGTCCAACAAAAAATCCCAAGTCAACTTGGGACTCGACTAAAGAGGTTTCCATATTTTCAACTATATTAATATTATTTACAGTTTTACATTTAGGTACAACGTAAAAACACACGTACACTTATCACTACAATATAATTTATGGAATTATTGAAATTATTATATTACTTACACAATACACATTTTACACATGGTTGTGGACTTGTTAACATAACACCATTAGCTTTATGTTAAATAAACAGTTAAACACATCACATTGTCTATGATTT